>JAJJMC010014937.1:0-13494 GCA_023531435.1 Papaver californicum
TGGGTCACTCACAATGGGTTCAAATCATGAGTCAATTAATCAGGCTTCTATATAGTGCCTTAATGAATCGACATTTATGTATATAAATCTATTTTCAATCTATATAGTGCTTTTATTGAGCCATTCTCCCCAAACTCTCTGGTATCATTTGGATCACTCTAATAATTTATGAGTCTATGACCATGGGAGTGTAAATCTTATTGCAATCAAGACTACAATCACGAGTCTGATGACCATAATGTTGACTACAATCTCCCTCCCTGGATTACATGGACAGTTCAACGAACATGGTACTCCAATATCAAAGAAGCAGTACAAGCAATCCATAATCCATATTAGAAAAATAATCAGCTAACAAATTCTGTCACTACTCGATTACTCCGGAAATCGAATGCTCCCCCACAGAAGGCAATGTTCTTCAATAAATACAAAACCAGAAATGAAAGCACCAATTGACTGTTACTACTTCAAGTAACATCAGGGCAGCACCAGACACTTTTTTATTTTGCTAAGCCAGAAACAAGATTCATAAATAAAAGAAATAAGAAATCACAAACAATCTATCTTACTGCTTTCCAAAGTAAAGAAAGAGATGGAGAAGATACATACATTATGTATCCTTAAAATCTGCAATAAGATTTGCAAGGGATTTCTGTAGTTAAGAGGGAAAGAAGGTCTGTTGTGAAAACAGATTCGGTCTAATGCTTTGACTAGACACTATCTTTCTTGGTATCCGTCCAGATATCACTTCGAGTCCTGTTTCAGGTCAGGCGGTGGCCGGGTCACATAATGAAATGTAGGAATACATTCTTTTTGGGGGGAAGCAGGTCTCTCGAGTAGCGAGGATGGTACTCTCCAAAGAGCTGCCTCTATTAGCTAGAGAGTCAGCAACAATAGTTTGACTCTGATTCAATCAGAGATAAGGCTTTGCCTGATGCTTCACTAGAGTTTTGAAGGCTGACTGGAATCTGACTAAATCCACACAGTATGCCATCCTAAAATGATAGCCCACTCTAAGCAAAATATGATTGCCATGATTTCATCCGTAGAGTTAGACCATATGCCTATTCCTATATCAGAGCAACACAGGACACAAGTTGTATCACTATCATCAATAGTGAAAACCAGTTTGATTGCTAAAATATACAACTTAAGAACTCAACTTATACAAGTTATTGGTTAATCACTACATACATCCTCTGTGTCTCTCTTTCTCAAATAGAACAATTCAAATTGTTTTTATACGTTAGCTCATATTAAAGATGTATCATGCACCAAATTGAAATCTCCTGGTCCAATATGGACGCAGCATGATTTGGAATGAAAAAAAAAAGATAAAAAATGAATAATACCTGAAGCACGCTTCATCAATATGAGAGAGAATAACATCATTTGAACCAACAGAAATGCAAAATTGAAATCTAGTTTTTTCCCTTCCATGTTTAAGGTGGAAATCGATTCCGCATTATAAGTTGAGTCATTCTCAATCCAGCCAAAGTAACATTACGAGCACTAACAAAATCACATCTCTTAAACAAACTCTTAATTTCGGCTAACTCATCAACACTACATTCTTCAACAACTACAACAACAACCCCACCAGATCTAATCGTTCTTTCCAATTCATAGACAAATCGATACGGAAACAACGCTTCAGTTAAATGAGCAGTAAACCCAAAATCAAAAACTCCATCGAAAAATGGTAAATTATGAGGATCAGCTCTGCTAGCCAAGGGTAGAGATTCAATGAGTTCAACACCAGTTACATCAACTACACCTAATTGATTCAAAGCCATAACTTCATGTCCAGCACCAGCAGATACACATAATGCTTTTGTATGGTTATTAAGAAACTTCAATCCCACTTGATTCTGAATCTCATGGAATAGTTCTGTTAATGATTTGACCTTTTTCATCCAATCGTTAGTTGACCAGAGACGTTTGTTTTTCTTTTCGATTGGGACTAATTCACGGTGTGCGTAATCACATGATGATTTTGGAAATTTTATTATGGAATTGGAGGAAGGTTTAGATGATGATGATGATGATGATGAAATGCATGTTTCTGGGGTTTTGGTTATCAGGAGAATTAGTGTTAGTGTGGCTATGGTAATTGAGGCGCATGATAACCTGTTTAACAGAGTTTTTATGTGTTTTTCCATTTGTTTTCTGATGCCCAAACACTGAAGACATTTTCTCTTTTAACCACAGACAGACAAAAGAAGGAATCCACGCTAGCTTGCTCCATGGGTGAAGAATTCCATGCTAACATGTACCCGTAGAAGTTGCCCTTGTTTCGGTTAGGTTTTACTATATGGGGTAGAGAACACTCATTCAACATTATAGAATTTGATCAAAATCGATCAATTTAGATGTAATTACGGGGTGTTTGGTAACCATTATTGTAATAAATTATAAGCCCATAATTAATTATCCAGTCTATAATCCATTATATAGGTGTTTATTAAAATTTATAATAACCGATTATTTTAATCATAATTGAAAAAAGTCATTATTTTCATAAGTAGAAAAAAGTTGTTTATAAAAATTATCATAATTTATTTATTTATTTTAACAAAAAATGAATTAGATTTTTTTTCTTGTTTTCTCTAAACTATCAAGAGAGAGACAAAAAAACAATAGTGGACTAAAAAAAAGTTCTTAGATCATCATTCTTTCCTCTCCTATCCTATTCGAGAGCATTTTCTAAAATAATTAATTATTCCCAAAATATGTTTGTTAAAATTTATTTAAAAAATAATTAATAGCATAATCATTTTTCAATTTATGATTATCTATAATAATAATGATAATCATAATTTTTACCAAACACCCCCTATATGTTGGGGAAGCTCCCCCTTTCATTAAAACTCTTCGTGCACTTTTTCGATCGAAAGAATGGATGGTAGTCTAGTCTAAACGGGTGATGTTTTCTATCTGAGTATTTTATATAATATTAAACCCTGGGTCCACCTAGGTTAGTTATTATTAAAATAATTAAATATTTATCTAGACGGGTAATGATCACCTGTCTAAGTGATTTGTTTTTTCAAACAGGAGATCATCACCAAAAAAGAGTATGGCCACTTACTTGGACCAACCACGGCCAGAGAACTCTCACCAGCAGAAGGTGTTGTAAACGAACTGCCAGTTATGCCATGCAATGACATTCTTTGTGGATAGAAAATCCATTGTCCTATAAATATACTGCAAATATAATTCTTGATACCATCTTAGTCCATCTGACAAAATATACGTATTAAAAAAAATTAGAAATATCAAAAATATGCTATGGGGATTAAAATAATAATCATAGTTGTTATATATACTCACGGTTGATATCAAATACTTTAGATAATAAAAAATTGAGTTTGTCATTCAATTTTTAGTTAGAATTTAATAAATGCAACCAAATTTTAAGTACAAAATTTAGTAAGTAAAAAACATATAGAAGAAATTTAGTTTATCAATAACATCAAAGAAATTTTACCTCTTAATTGTGATTTTGTTACTTTTTCCATCTCTTGTTATTTTTGAAGACTTTCAATGCACAGGAATCTTTCACTACTTCAGGCGTACAGGAACCAACCACTAAGCAGTAATATATTGATCGATGATTTTAATAATTCATGTTGTCACATGAACTCATTATGTGAAAAGGTCCATAAAACTCAATTCCTAAAAATTAAGTATAGGATACTTGATATCTTGATTCGGATTTCGTCATCAGTGTTATGAAAGTTGGAATTTGTAGCGCGGATGCCTTACACTTTTGTGCCTGGCCAATTTACAGCAAAGCTTTCAATGCTGCAAAATATATCAAGTATTTTCCTCAACTTATAAGTTAATCAATACTAATAAAACGATTATCAAAGATCTATGACCGTAGGTCATGTATATTAAAAGATTAAATTTCTATCAAGGTGTGTGACACATGTTTGAAGATAATTAAATTCTTTAAGCATAGCCATTACAGAAATTAACTAAGAAGGCTTCGCCTGCATCCTTATCAGACACATGAGTCATTATCTCCATTAAAACCTCATCCTCCTTTTTGGCTAGGAAGGCTTTTAAGCCTCCCTTGTCTATCCTTGTTAGGTTTGTATTGATCTCAGAAAAATATTCCCATATGCACCATGATGCATCGAGATTGTCATGATGAAAAACATGTTAAGAATACTATTAGGTTTCATTCAAATATGAAAACAAAGTGATTTTAGAATTTCGTATTACCAGCAACATCCACAACTCAAAGAAGACGAGCCCCACTACCCATTTCTGAAAAATAAAAATAAAATGGGGATTTATCCACCATGATGCCCCACTAGAATCCCTGATGATCCACCACGATGGGGACTGGAGAAAACCTACATCAAATACCTACGTGATAAATCCATTCCCCCGAAGAAGCAAGAAGCGACCAGACTAAAGCAAAAGGCAAAGAGGTTCATTCTTCATGAAGGGATCCTGTACTGCAATATTTCGGAGGAAACCTACTGACATGTCTCGCAGGACCCGAGATCCCGATAATATTGAAAGAAGTTCATAAAGGAGAACATCAAGGCAAAAGGAAATTATTCTTTCAGATCTATGAAAGGTATTACTATAAAACCATGGGGGATTATGTAGCTACGTATCATCAAAGGCGTCATCAGTGTCAGATTCATGGATACCTCATTCACACACCATGTCTTCCTCTATACTCTGTAAGCATCCATTGGCCTTTCTACAGCTGGGGACTAGATTTTATTGGCAAGATCAATCCAACATCATCAAAACAACATGATCACATTATCACGACCACTGAGTATTTCACCAAATGGGTCGAGGCCATCCCTCCCAGTCGCACGACTGGAGCAACCATAACGGCTTCCATCAAGGAATACATTATATGCAGGTTCTGTGTTCCTAAATACATTATTACAGATAACGGTACTGATTTCGCTAACCATACTGTGACAAAACTACTTCAAAATTATGGCATCAAAGAAGTATTTTCCACCCCTTACTACCCACAAGGAAATGGACATGTAGAAAGTACCAACAAGATACTGATTTGGAATTCTTAGTCGCATAGTGTATGATAATCCTAGATTGTGGCATGAAAACTACCCATGGCACTTTGGGCATACAGGACGGTTCCAAGAAGCTCCACAGGGACTTGTACCTATTCACTTGTATACGGTGTCGATGTCATCCTCCTTGTAGAGATCAAATCCCTTCAACCTGAATTGTAGCATCCATCCGAGTGTATTGGGATGAAGCCGAGATCCCCATATTCCGGGTTGCATAGTTGGACCTCCTTGAGTCAAGATGGTCCAAGGAGGAAAGATATGCGGAGGCGTATCGACGAAGAATTTCAAAATCTTACAACAAAGTACTAAAGCGACGAATGTTTCAGGTCGGGGATTTGGTGCTCAAGCCAGCCGAGCATATCCAGCAAGACATTCAACTCCGAAATTATCTTCGAAATGGGAAGGGCCTTACGTGATTTCTAAAGCAGTAGCAAACGAATACTAAAGAATAATAGACATGGAGGGAGTCGCAGTGGGAACGGTTATCAATGGCAAATGGCTTAAAGCATGTTACGCCTAAAAAAAGGGAAGAAAATTTTTTTTCTTCCAATTTTAACTCCTTTATTTCAGTTTCATTTCCTTTCAGTGAATGTTCAACATTTGAAATTAAAAATAAATAAATTACTACATCGATTCAAAAGCTTATTATAGATTCAAACCCCACCCACTCTCTCTAAAAGAAACCTTCAAGTAACGAGTAATTTCTCTTGTACAACACCTTCATTATTTCCTGAAACCTCTTGGTCCTAACTTTCAAATCCTAAATTGACTTCTCAATTTTAGTCGATTCCTTTGATAAGATCTTTTCCTCCTCCAATATAGCTTTTGAAGAAGGAATCACTTTATCTATGGTGGCTATGTGATCGGTTTTAATAATACCAAGGCGCTGGCAAAGCCAGCTTATATCGAATTTCAATACTTCACAATTGGTTATCATCTCATCCAACTTCCATATTTCCTGACTGGTAACTTCACGGAGTGACACCTTACTCATATCATCAATTATTGGGAGAATCCTTTTAGCAATTATGAAGTAGCAACATGACCATATCTTCTCCAAATTTTGGTATAAAGATGAACATAACATTTTGGTACTATAAAACCTCCCACGATATGGTGCCTACGAGACAGGGACTTCATCTATATCTCAAAAGGAAGGCCTACGATTGGTTATTCATAAACGGTGAGACCAATTCACGGCTCAAAACTTTAGCTGGTGGGTCAAAGGAGCTTCAACCTCGGTGTCGACATCCGTATCCTTCCTGGCAGGAAGGGACTCCCTGGATTTTCATTTCCCCGGTATGAGTCCATAACCCGTATCTCCTGTCAACAGAACCAGATAAAAACATTTGCGTTGAGGTACTCCCCTGGATTAGAATGAAAGAAGAAGAGCTTACTTAAAGTAGTAGGTATACTAAATCCAGTGATATTTAAAGAGGAACTAACCTTTCTGATAGTTTTAGCCCTCATCATGTATGAAACCTTTTTAACCTTGGGTTCCTGGAAGAAAATTGAAGAATCATCAAATAAGTCGGTTGCTCATTAGTATCAGAATATGCAAGAAAAGAAAAACTCTTAACGGACTAGGTATCCATGAGATGCGGTTAACAAGAAGGTGATCTTGATCTGATCCGATGTTATCGGACATGGTGTTATAAGAGGATACCATACTCTGCAAACAATAAAGATGACGGGATTAGAAGGCAGGAAATTTTAACAAATCATTCACTTATATAGAGGGGAAGGATCTGAGCATGACCAACAGGACCTGGAAGCTGACTGTTATGACTCCTAGGTTCCATTAGATAATGAGGCGTGATCAAGCTACACATCTCATTCAAGTCAACAGCATGCACGGAGACCAACTGCTAAAAAAAATCATCAATAACATCACTTCTCAAGAGAACCTGAAGAAGAAAGAGCATCACCCGCACTTCTCCTGGATCAAGGAAAAATGGTATTTCCAACAGGGACACGAGCACTTGCTATCCAAAAAAAAACTTCATGATAAGGGGTGCATATCTCAATCCCAGAAGCTAAGTATATCTCCCTTACTCTTAAAATTTCGATTATGCATTTGAAAGCGTATTGTCACCATCTAGTGTAGAATATTGTGCTAGAATTATAAAATTTCCCTCTACTAAGCAACAAGAACATATATATGCATATTTATGCGCATATGCTTAATATAGAATATTGTGCTTCAATTTATATTCCGCAAGCGAATGGAGAACACATATCCCACCTAAATATTCTAAATTGGCCTTGTATCCTTATCAATACTCATAATTTCCATGCTATATCGAACTAGTCTCAAGATGCGTAAATTCCACTGCTGAATTCCTTGAACTTGCATCGAATGAGCATTGATGTTCTAGCAACATATATTAAACTCGAGAATAGCTAATGCTTAAACCCTTAAATACATTATAAGCTTAACGCTTCATTCGCAACAATGCACCTCAAATTGCTCTTCTGAGCCTAAATGTTAATATGTTGCTTTAACACTTTGTTTAAATATAAGCCACAAATAATGTGTTGCTCCCTCTGATGTGCCACGTTCAAGAAGCAATGTCATAAAAGATGCATTTAACCTCTCATTTAAGATAACCCTAGCCTTGCCTCATACTAACGTCAATATAGTGTTAGCCATTCGGCTTAGCATCTAATTGGCACTAGTTAGCCACAATAGCGTTAAAAGTGCTAACTTTCCTGGCGCTAAACCCTAGCACATGAAAGGTGCCAACTAACCAAAAATGGTCTTAGCTAGTACACTTTATCCTAATAAGGCCTTAGCCTACGTATGATCAGCTTTGCACCTAAACCCTAGCACCAAAATGCTAAACCTAACTTTAACAACAAAGGCGCTAACGCCCTTGCTTGCGCTAGCGCCCTTGGTGTGACTAACGTCCTTGTTGTGACTATCTCCCTTGGCTAACGCCCTTGCTGCGGATAGCTCCCTTGTTGTGGCTAGCGCCCTTGCTGTGGCTAACGCCCTTGCTGTGGCTAACGCCCTTGTTGTAGCTAACGTCCTTGGTCTGACTAGCGCCCTTGCTGGGCTAACGCCCTTGATTGTGGATATCATCCTTGCTCTTGGATGACACCCTTGACTCGGAGATTCCCTTGGTGATGACGCCCTTTCCCCAGCTCCAATGCATTCTTAACAAAACCCAACGCGCCTTTAAAGGCTAGTGCGTCCTTAGCCATATTTAACGACTTAGCTATAAGTATATTTGTGCTAAAACCTCAGTGCTAAATATACAATTAAAGTGCTAACAACAAACCTCCTTGGTGCTAGCCTCCTATCCCTAGTACAATTAATATTTACCAAAAGTTGTGCATGTTGGTCTTACACCTGAGACGTTAGCACACTAGCCTTTTACGTTAAGAGAGTTAGCACCATCTTATTTGCGCTAAGTAGCTAGTGTTGGCTTTGCTAGTTTCTTTCCTAAGAAATATTCATTTCATCTCAATATAGGTCATGTATTGAGTCTTATATGAATTCTAAAAAAAAAAATTGTTCGAGGACCCCTTTATAACATTTGGTCTCAAAAGCCTCTCAGACTTACGATAAGTCGCTTATAAGCTAATACTTGGCAATTAAATATTCCATGTTACTTTCAAACAAGTACATGACCACTAAAATTCCCAGACTCGATACTAATCAGTATGACTATCAATCAAGTGAGTCGCACAACTTACCTCACTAACTTAGTAGGTCATTTGACTTGACTTGACTTGACTTAATCAAAACCATAGTGGTTTATAACTCCACCATTTTCACGGGATATCAAATACAACATGGGGGAATTCTCATTGGGGTATTGGTCTGGTGGTCTACGGCGTCACGGGTGGTGATACAACCCCCGTGAACAAGAATGTAACAAGAAGTGGGCGGTTACAGAGAAGTTGTAGGATGAGGAGTAGGTGTCAGATAGGTCTTCCCTACTTTCCAAGCACCACCCCACTACAATCTCCACAATCATCACTTCTTCATCTCTCCCTAACTTCCACAACTTATAAGAATATCAGTGCGTCTTCTTCAAACTATAAATATATGATTCCCATCTATTCGAAACAAGACAGAAATACACAACAAAAATAATCAGTCTGAAGAAAAAAAAACCTACATAATTAGCGATTCGGCTACGGAGAATCCATTCTTCTTCATACACTATTGATATTTGTCAATCTTCTTCGCTTCCCTCCCTAAGACCTACCCAAATCCTTTCCATCTTTGTAATTGAAGCTGGACGTGAACGACCATTTCTTGGTTTAGAATCTTCCTGTTCGATCTTTATCTCTAGAACCTACTTGAAAGTACCACTTTGCAATATATTTGTTTTCACCCTAAAAAAAACTGACATTCCCTTAGATATGTGAATTAATGATCTCATAGATAATAGGTATCCTCTAGTCATTGGCTTGTTCCTCATCAGGCTTGTCCATCCAGGTCGAGGGCATAATACGTCTCTGCATGGTGAGGGTCGTATCTAAGTCTTCGAATGAAGTTTTGAGGATACAGTTGCCAATAAATCAGCGTGTCTATTGTTTGTGCTCCCCGTATATATGATCGTATCCTCGGCAAAGTGAGTTAAGATTTTATGTTCCTAAACCCTATACGTGGCTAGTATTGTTTCTTTGAGAGAATATATCCCATTTATCTGGTTCACTAGTAACTTCGAGTCCCTTATGATTTCGAGACTTGTAGCTCCCGCTCACTTGGATAACGATAATCCCAATAAGAAGGCTTTATATTCTGCAGAGTTGTTAGTACACTCGTAGATCAACTTGAACGAATGTGATAAAAATTCACCAGCCGGCGAAACTAACACAATACCGACTCTCCCGGTGTTATTACTAGGGGTATCATAACCGTCGAATTACAATAACCAGGATTCTTCTTCAACAAGTGAAATGTATGGGAATTCTCCGGGTACATCTTCATGTGTTGTGGTATCAACTTTCCCTAGAAAAGCTGTAAGCAGGTATGCGACCGCTTGCCCCTTTATTGCGTTTGAGGATATACATGATATATTAAATTCTGACATCTGGAGAAACCATTTTGCTATTCGCCATATGAGAGAAGGTTTCGACAATAAAAATTTTACATGGTCATCCTTATACATCAACACTACCTTAATCGCTAGTAGACAATGCCAAAACTTCTGAATGGCATGTACTAAAGATAGACAGGTTATCTCAACCTTGGGATACCTTAGCTATGCATCTTTTAGCGTACGACTGAGGTAGTAGATGGGATATTCAGTCTGCATGTCGTCTTCCTGGGCCAACAAGGCTCCTATGGAAACTTCACTGAAGGATATGTAGAGGAGTAATAGTTTGCCTGGAATTGGAGATTTCATAGAAGCTGGTGATAATAGTAATTGTTGGATCTGGTGGAACCATTTTTTTGTGTGGATGAACAGACAAAACTTGCCCATTTCTTTTTTAAGGGTGTAAACGAAGCAACGAACTAAGCTAGTACAGGAATAAAGCGTCGAATATATGATACCTTTCCCATGAAGATTTTAAATTCCTTGCAGTGCGCGGCAGCGACATGAAGGTGATAGCCTGTGTTTTGGTCGGGTCCACCTTGATCCCTTCTGTTGTCAATTGAAATCCTAGAAACTTCTCGGATGAAACACCAAAAGCGCATTTCAGGGGATTCATCTTCAAATGGAATTCGCGGCATCTCTCAGTTACTTGATGTAGGACATCTACGTGAGATACCCTGGTCTTGGATTTTACTACCACGTCGTCGACATAGTCTTCTACCTGCTTGTGCATCATGTCATAGAAGATTGTTGTCATGGGTCTTTGGTAAGTAGCGTCGGCGTTCTTCAATCCAAAGGGCATCATTGTGTAATATAAATTCCTGATAAGAATTTGAAATGCGCTTTTCTCGGCATCATACTCGTACATATTTATTTGATTATAGCCACTATATCCATCCATGACTTAAAACAATATCGTGTCCACTGGTGACATCTACAAGCATGTCAATGTTTGGGAGAGGAAAGTCATCCTTGGGGCAGGACTTGTTCAGGTTCCTGAAATCCACGCAGCATCTTATTTGACCATTTTTTTTCTTGACGGGGACAGCGTTAGCCAACCACGTGTGGTGTTGGATAGGTTTGATAAAGCCTGCAGCCAGCAACTTATGAATTTGGACTTTGATTTTCTCCTCGACTTCGTGCCTAAACTGTCTAGGCTGTTGTTTGACTGGTTTAGCGTCAGGGGCAACAGGTAAGTGATGGGTGACCAGTTTGTAATCCAACCCCGACATCTCTTTATAGGACCAAACGAAGACATCTTGGTTTTCTTTGAGTAGATTGATGAGCCCTGTTTTCTCTTTTGGTGACAAGGCTGAGCTGATTGAAACAGGTCGTAGATTTTCTTTTGTTTCTAGGTTGATGGGTTAGAGCGCGTCATCCA
This sequence comes from Papaver californicum, assembly GCA_023531435.1. NCBI lineage: Eukaryota > Viridiplantae > Streptophyta > Magnoliopsida > Ranunculales > Papaveraceae > Papaver > Papaver californicum. The sequence continues at coordinate 11,514 of JAJJMC010014937.1, forward strand.
TAGCATCCGTACCATTCTGTAATTGTCGTGGTGCATCTTGGACCTCATCCTGATATGGCTCTTCGCTATGGTTGCATATTTGTAGGCGGGGAGACTCTTTGTAGGACTCCCCTATTAATTTATAACAGTGATAACGGAGGTAGACTACCTTCCCCTTGTTGTCACAACTAGTTACGAATCCAAGGCCTCTCTTAGTAGGCGAATGATTAGTGGTGCTACTGTTCTCATAGTGGCGTCCAGAGGGTCGGACGTCAAAAGTCAATCCTGATGACCCGACTTTTATGGAAGGTGTTTGTGGTTCTTCTGCTATTGATGCCCAGTTGGGTAGCGCCATGATGTAGACTTTGTTGGATGGTTTGACAGCATCGTCCTCTGGTTTGAAGAACTCAGCATCATATATTGGAGTGTAAGGTGACGGCGACGTTGTTATGTGCATAAGTTTTCCATTCACCAATGTTTTCACGCATTGATAGTAGGTGGAAGGAACAACCTTGTTGTCAAGTAGCCACGGGCGCCCTGGTATCATATGGTATTCGGGATATTTCATAATAACGTGGAATTTTACCTTGGATACAATGGGACCAACTTGTAAGTTTAAATAAATATGGTCATAGGAGTTTGTGCGGTTACCATCGAAATCCTTCATCACTATAGGATGTTGTATGATCTGGTTCTGCGGGACTTGGGCAGCCTTGAGCGTCCAAAGTATAATAACATTGGTAACCATTCCTGTGTCGATAAAGGACCTTTTGAATTCGAACTCCTTGAAATGAGCAGTGATATACAGGGCTCGATTGTGGCCTTATTCGGTCATCATGTCCTCTTCGGTGAAGGTGACGCTATTTATAGCTGGGTTGTCTAACATGGTTGTTTCCATCTCCATCGGGGATGGTGTCAGGTGTGCATTCACGGCTATACAGTTGAAAACAGCAAAGGTGTCGAGACGTTGATATTTGGAAAAGTGAACAAGCTCACACAAATTATCAATTAGAAATGTGGCTTCCTGGTGCACCAGTTTTTCAGTAGTAGTGAAACTCCCAATATTGTGACGCGGGAAAGTGCTAGTCAGGTAGTCTATCCCTGGTTTAGTGGAATCTGGGCTTCGTTCAAAAGCACTATGACACCCTACTTATTCTATTAACTTGACAAGAAAACAGAATAGAGTGACTACCGCATCTTCAAGTTTTGCTAGAATTCTTTCCTAAGATTCTTGTCTGCGTATTAACTCTGCTAAGGTGATTGGAGTTTTGACCTCTTCAGTGGTACCATTGGTGAGGCTCAGGTTGGTGGTGTCGTTGATTGTCATAGAGGGTTTGTGCACATCACCATTGATATTGACATAGGAAATTTTTTGATTGGTAGTTGTTGAATCTGATCTAAGGCCAACCATCTTGACCAGTGAGAGAACTGACTTTTGTGAACGAGAGGTTGAACTCTCGTTGTGGTCGCCAATTGTTTATACCTAAAAATTACTCCTAGGAAAAGCAAATATACTGTAGAAGTACTTTCTTTAGGTTTGAGGATCAAAATCGTACAAAACGAGTTCAAACCAAGAAGATGGTTGTTCACGTTTTGTTTCGGTTACAAAGAGAGAATATGGGTTGATCTTAGGGGAGGGAAGCAGAAAAAATTGAAGAAATCAGTCTGATGAATTGTGTATATAGGTGTTGAACTATGGAGAATAACAGAACTTGTGAGAACGATAAGCTTGTTTTGTTTTTCTGATTAAGCTAAGTAACATATTTATAGTAGTTAGGGATACACACTTCTTTCCTCGTAAGTAGTGGAGGTGGTGAAGATATGGATAGAATGAGATTGTGGAGATAATGGTGTAGCCACGCCTATCATGCTTTGGAAGTTTATGGAAACTTCTAAACCATTACTCTATCATCTCTTTAACTGATATAACCGTCACCACAACTTTGTAACTTTTACATCATGGGGTGTTGCCATACCGCATATTACTATAAACCACCAGACC
>JAJJMC010014939.1:0-30517 GCA_023531435.1 Papaver californicum
CTCACAATTACTCTTCTTAATGAAAGGGGTCACAGTCGCACCCTTCATAATTCGTATACTCCATGTTTATACTTCACAAGTCTTTTTAGTTATCCAGCCAGACTAATCATTTATAGCGTAAGTATACTTAAAAAAAATAAAACTATTAAAACAATCAATAAATAAATGGAGAATTATCTTTTGATTATCATTGAATAAATTAATTATCGACGAAATATCGGTCCACATATTTTATACTCATAATTTTATAAAAGAAATTCTAGCTCACATTTTATAACTATAAATATATTTCAATAAGTTATAACAAATGTTTTATCACAAAGCTTAGAAAGAAAAACTAGTACTCATCCAAAATATATAGATCCATAGATTTCATTCATAGTTCAAAGTTCAAACTGGAAACACAAGATAAATAACAACAACTTCAAAGTTCACCGTCTAAAGTTCTAATTAAACAAAGATATTACAAATCTAATCAAGACCATTAGATTCATTATATATCATCACAGACATCACCAAGTAGTCATCTTTCAGTGTCCAACATGAATTGATTAGTATCAAATGTATCAATGTCAGTGTCAGTTGGATAATTAGACTTACTTGGAAAACTACGAACCGACCCACTTACTTCACCAACATTCACCTGCAAATCATCCAAAGTTACATTATCACCTTCCACATCCAAGTCATCCAAATTTTGTGGATCCAACCATTCATCATTTTCATCATGTTCATCCAGAAAAATAGGATCACGAGCTTTCCCATCATCGTTATATTGCTGGATTTCTTTGTATCGACGCTGCAATTTCTTGTTATATTGGATAAAGACACTATCATTCAATTTATGTTGTGTTATGCGATTTCGTTTCTTTGAGTACAACTGAAATACGAAAACATATGACAGAATAGATAGTAAGCAAATGACAGAATAAATATGTGCATTTCAGTATGACAGGCAAAGGGGACTAAAACAGATGAAATCAAAGATAAGAATACTTACACTCTCAAATGTGCTCCAGTTTCGCTCACATGGGGAAGAAGAACAAGTTAGACTCAATAACCTGATTGTGAATTTTGTAGGCATGGGACATCGATTCCTCCGCATGTAATCCACCAATCATCTTCATAAATATATACACAAAGTTTTATAACACAAACGTAATCATATTTTAAAATAACATAACATAACAAACTTACGAGGTTGATCTTTATTTCTTCTTCTTATGCAAGACTGACTTCCGAAGATCCCAACAACATCACTATATAGTCTCAATTCACTTGTAGCTTAATCCAGTTCATCTTCATTGGTTATTAGCCATTCCATTGCTGTATGAAGATCCTTTTTGATATCTTTATACTTTGGATCATTATCTATCTCACGAGCATCGATCTTGTAGAATATTGAAGGATTTAAATAATAAGTCGCATAATGTAGAGCATGATTAAAGTTTTTCTTCAATCTTAAGTCAAAGACAGCCTGAATTATAGCCCAAGTATCTGTATCTTTACTGAAATTCTTCTCCATTTGATCCCATGCTATTCTTATTGCATCAATCAAATAAGGCATTGTAGGTTTGAGCTCAATATTCACTAACCTTACAACCTTAACTAAAGGATTTAGCACACTACAAGAATACTCAACATCTTCCCATTATGTACTACTTGTAACAATTTTAAGTACACTAATTCCTACATTTTCTTTTGCAGCCCTACTTTTCGCCCACCTATAAGCCACAAACATCATTTGCAAAGGGGTTTTATACTTCTGGAGACTTTCTAGTGTGTAGTACTGAGTTGCAAATCTAGTCTTTGTGGACCTATGTAAGTCTCCATTTGTCATCTCCCTCATAAAACTCAATACTTGAAACTGAGCATAAATATAGGTAATGAGTCTCTTACCTAATACCACGGATTTCTTGATTCTTAGAAGCTTGGAAACAAGATCTTCTAACATCAACTGAACGCAATGAACAACACAAGGAGTCCAAAACATATTTGGGTAATAAATCATTAAGTCTTTCCCTGCCTTCTTAATGTTGGAACCATTATCTGTAATGAACTGAAAAACATTATCTTTCCCAACATCATTAATTACCTCTGTTACAAGACCACGTATGTAATCAACATCATTGGTTCTGTTTGACGCATCTACAGACTTCAAGAAAACTGACCCTTTCAGACAATGCACCAAAAATATAATAAGATGTCGTTTTTTCCCATCCGACCAACCATCAGACATAATAGAACACCCAAAACTCTTCCAATGTACCCTAAATGTATTTACAAACGTCTTCATTTCATCTAATTGTTCCTTGAAAAGATTTGTACGAATCTGACGGTAAGATGGTGGAGGCATATCAAAAGTCAAAAGAAAAACATAAAAAACAGATCCAGTTAACAACTAATACAGAGCAAGTTAAGTTATATACAAGTTAAGTTAAGCCAACTGCATACTTTTCCCTTATTCGCCAATTGCATAGATCATTTCTTTGAAACTTGGGCATCGAACGGTATTAAAAGAAATTGAATTCTCAGTCATCCAAGCCGAAATGCTTTTCCATGCAGTTATTAGTAATTTCTTTTCGCTACACTGTTCCTTTCAAGAGTGGCCTGCTGAGTTCTTGCGTGATCTGTCTTCATGAATGAATCCATTGGACCTCTACTATTACTTTGGCCTATTCGATGTCTCTTCTTAGTTTGTACAGCTAATCGACTACCACTGCCCTCTTTTTCTTGCACCTCAACATTACTATCAGCATCAGATCCTTCATTTGAGTTTGTATGCTCATACAATAAATCAACAGTAGCCCTACGAGTTTTCTGGTCCTCTTTAGAGAAGTCTCCTGATTAAGTTTGTTCATAATATCAGTTGTTGCACTACCACATGGTTTAACATTCCCTGACTTCTGTAAGATATGATCCTTAAGCTCTGTGATTCCACCACCACAGATTTCTTTCAAACATAATAAACAAGTAATCCAGGTTGGATGATCTGGATTTCTGCGTTCACCCCATTGCCATACTATATCTTTGGATGGTGTATCTTTTGTTGGTGGATCTTTGGTTTGTATGAAGGCAAAAATGAGCCACATGTAGAGGGTGTAGTGCATGAATTGGATGCATTAGAAGAATCCATAATCACCTGATTCACAACCTAAAGTAACAAAATTGAAACAAAACAAGTTAATATAACAAAGTCAGCTATCTTAAGGACAATTAACAAGAGTTTATAAAAGGAAATTACAGGCAACAAAGTTGCTTCTAACCGCATAGTTACAAGGATAATATGGGATTAACCCCAAGTTATGTACATAAAAGGAATTGCAGTCAAAACTTCTTAACTGCAAAGATGCCACAAAGGACCAGAATCCAAAAACATATTGCACAAGCAGAACTACCAGATAAACAGATATGTGATGGACTAGGATAAATAATGTTTAATTCATAATTCAATTGCAATGACTCTGGGTTGAAATTATCGAGCACAAATTCCCCCATTCTACTGTTTTTCTGCTCACTGCTTACAAAATACAAACACATTTCCAGAGGAGGAGAAAGCATCCTACAGAGGGGTATCAAATAATGCATCTTTCGCAAATTAAATTGGAACTCAATTTATGCAATCTATAAGAAGGGGTATTTGCCGCATGCAAAGACTCGAAAAGGTTTTACTAAGCAAGCATAAGACACCAGCTCAGAATGAATTATGTTAATTGCTGAACTAGGTTTCTAAAATCATTCTTACTGATATTATAAACATGTGGTTGTGATGGTTGTGGTTTATTGTTGTTTGCAAAGTTTGGTTGATGCAATGGAGATTTTCTGATGTTTTTACTTAATGAGAAGTAACGCTTTGATATATTAACACAATTAAAAGTTAAAAATTAGTTTATATACCAATTTGTGAGTGAATTATGAACAGGTCTGCAATGAAATCGACCGGAACTGAAGAATCGTACCGGAACCGATGAAATCGAGATAGAACCGAACCGAGTGGCTCGGTACAGGTACAAGGAATGAAAGTGAGAACCAGCTTAGCACTAGGTATAAGTATCGGTTCTTTCCAAGAACCGAGATGAACCGACCTAGATAAAACCGACTATCCCTAGACATTTGATAAGAAATTAGAATTTTAATCTTAGCCGTTTATTTTTAGGTTAATTAGGGGAATAGAAGTTCACTTTCACTCGACTAGTTCTTCTTCTTCTTTTTTTCACTTCTTTTTCTTTAGTTTTTCTTCTTCTTCGGTTCTTCTTCATTACCACCAGAGCACCACAACCACCACTATCTCATCATGATTCTCATCATATCAACCACACAAGTACCACCTTCTTCTTCAGTTATTTAGGATTAAAGCCCAAAGGTTATATTAAAGTTTCAACCTCTTTAATAAGAAAAAGTTTGCTACCTACAAACTCAAGTACATAGACAAATAAAGAAAGCAAAATCTCCTCATCCGATGCTGACGAGTTTCGAAGTCAGGTAGTTACCATCACCCAACAATTAAATAGATCTAGACTTTTAAGTCTCAAAGAAATCTAAATTTTTTCACAAAATAAATATCATTAATCTCAGTTCAAAAATCGGGTACCATAGATGATTAAACGACCATGATAGGCTATCATTATTTATAATAGTTCCATTTGGTTGTTTTTATTTCATAGTCCCTCCGTCCATGTTTAGTTGAAGGTTTAAGAAAGCTTTACGACCCTTATCCATAATAAATAACATAATAATATATGGATCTTTCATTAATATTCGTCATTTTTTTAAGACAAACTTATATCACAAAAACTCAAAAATTACAGAAAGGAAACAGTTTGTCACAAATACACCCAGAGGGATCAGAATCCCACACATTACTAACCTTTGATTTTCTAGCTAGCTTAGCTAAAGTATCTCCAGCCACATTAAGTTTTCTAGGAACATGTTTACAAGCTGGCTTACTAAACAAACTAACTCTGTTTTTACAATCCTGGATATATGAATTTAATGTCCATTTACTGCATTGACCAAGGACAGATTATCCGAGACAAAAGTTATATTCTGAAATGTAGATCTTGAGCCCACTGTATTGCGATAAGAAGAACTTGGGTTTCTGTTTCTATTGATGAATATGCAGGTAGTCCAGCTTCTTGCTCCTGCAAATTTTCCATTTTATTGGTAGCAGACAATTCCAAATCCTGCAAAAGTAGGGTGTTTCCCCAAGGAAGCATCCACAAACATAAAATTATTATCCTGATTTTGATGGAAAAATGCAGATGTAAACTTGTGCTTGATATTATTGCTCGATAAAGAAAGAGAAGGCTCTTTAAGCCTGGCATATAAATGTTGTGTCTGTAGCTAAGATTCTAATTGGATATGAATTTTGTTAATTGTATTAATGGGCATTGTTTTTTGTTTCAAAAGTAGCACTATAACGAGCTTTCCACTTCTACATAACAGAGACATACAAATTATACGATTGATATGAAGAGGGACTTATTTTCACATCAAACCAACATAGAATCAAAACTTGAGGATAAAGAGTAAACCAAATTGCTCTCGCAAAGCTACAATGAAAAAGAAAATGATAAAAATTTTCTTTCTCCGCACTGCATAATGGACAACGATAATTAGTAACAATACCAAACTTGATTAAGAAAGTTTTGAGAGGAAGAATATGATGAATGCATTTTCAAATAAATAGTTTAAACTTAGGAAGAGTTTCCATATGCAATAATCTCAACCATTGCCTTTGTTTTTTTATTTGTAGTCGAGCATTGATTTTGAATAAGTAACATATAAACAGATTTTGTAAAAAACTCACCTGAATTTGTCAATGAACATCTTAGGCAGTCAAAACCAGAAGAAGGCAATCTTATTTTCATTATCTGGTTGATTTGTTCAGTAGTAAAGATTTCATCTAAGGCAGACTCCTCTGATTCATTGTTATAAGGATCTATGAGTTGAGAAACTTGATTGAAATCTTGCAATCTATGGTCAGAAGTCCTAATCAGTTCTTGTGTTCCCAATTCAAACCACTTCTCTTGACAAATACTAATGTTTTCCCCTGTAACTACCTCTCATCTATAATATTTTCTAACTATTTCTAGCCCTTGGGTAATTTCTTTCCATATCCATGTACCTTTTTTCCTAAAGATATGAGTTAGGGGGTAATGTTTAGGGAAATACTACCCGTCCAAGTTATATAGGCGAAAAATTTAAATATTTTAGATTAAAAAACAACAACTAGGTTTTATAAAAATTCATCTCATTTTTTGTTTTATCCTTTGTTATATTCTCAATGCTAGAAACGCCAAATTAATTATGATGATATACATATAACATTAATAAAGATATTATGTCAAAAATAGTCTTAAAATATGAACTGCATCTATCTAATTATACAGATAAAAATATATTTTCAGTCTATATAATTTGGACAGAGAAAGTTATATTTAAAAATATTAATAAATGAAGATTCAGGGTATTTAACTAATCTCCGTGCCATTTTAGCGAAGATGTACTAGGTTAACAAGTATATGCAGTCATCATATGTTGAATTAAATATTTAAATATTTTATAAATCGTAGGTGATCATTAACTAGTTTTCAACGGCAAAAGCAACTTATAAAATCCATTAACAACACTGTTTTACATACAAAAACCATATAGTATTGCGATAAGGAAGAAAAACAAGATCAATATAAAAGGCGGCCGTGCAGTCAATCTTGCACAAGGCCCTCATGATCAGCAGCTATATGACTCTAATTAATTAATTATAATCATGCAGCTGGGGCATAATCGTAACCACCGTCATCGCTATCATCACCGTCATCACTGTCGTCACCCTCGTCCATTGATACAACAGCATTAACACTGCCCTCCATGGATGCAGCTGGTGCATAATCATATCCACTGTCATTATCATCATCATCACCGTGTCTCTTGCACTCGTCTTCGTACCATGAAATAACACCTGCCATTGTTTTGATGATGAGGAAATCTGATCAAAGATTTAATAAATGTATTAATTTAGTATATATTATTCAGTTGGAACTAATTAGAAAATAATGAGTGAGATGTATAGAATGTAAGTTGGTGTGTGAGTATTTATAGTGAGAATTTAGGGAGACAATATTCGGAATGCGACATTATGTGATCATTTTTTAGTTTCATGTACATTTTAGTCTTAGTCACTTTGTGGACATAGTGTCGAGGAATGGGTTTGGAGACTTCAAATTGGGTAGAACACAAGATGGATGAATATGTGGCAGACAAAGATTGTGGGACGTGGAATGAAAGTAAAGTATAGGTTAGGTTATGACACATTATTACACGTGATAATGTGTGGTGTGGAAGGGTAAAAGAGTTCAGGATGATTCATAATAACACATGATGTAATATAGGTGAACTGTTAAAGCATTCGATTCTTGTTTATCCATGTCGGCCAACTACTCGAAGTTCATTTAGAGGATGTCTTCCCATCATACTTTACCTTTTTATTAATAAAATTATTTAAAAATAAAAAATAGAAAATATATCAATCAATAAATGAATGACACATAAATATATGAAAGTTATAAAAACTTATGGTTTGGAAATCAAAATTTTATAATCCTTGTATTTTGAAATTTATTTCATAATATAGTAAATAAATATTTTGAGGATGTCTTTAAGGTGGTGCTACATATGAAACAACCACATTGACCATTGAAGAAGCTCTTAGTACTGTTATACCTAGGACATAAGGTAACTATGAAAGTGAAAAACAACTTTAAATTAGGTAATTTGATTGGCCAATAAGATGTATTTAATAATCCACCATGAGATGTTCGCAAAGTGGGAAATGTAAGGTATCATCAGTTTCCCCATAACTTTTCGGCAAAGCAATTCACAGTGAGAACATTATATTCCATATATTATGGACCACTACAACGCAGATGTTTCTACTAGTTCTTTAACACCTTCCCATTCATTAACCAAATCCCAATCAGATACCGATTGTCATCGGAAAACATGTACGACATTCTTATGATCCTACAAAACAAACACTAGTGGAGAATGGCCAAGAAGGCATCGACTGAATTGGTTCTAAAAGAAAGTGAAATAAGGGACTCCATCAGGCATATAGCCAGTTCTAGTTTTGTCGTTCTATTCCAAATAGGTCAGACTTTATCTACACTTACCTTTTCAAAATTAGAACAGACTTTATCCATTCTGTTGTAGCTCAGTTAGCATCCGACCTTCATTTGAATTTATGATATAATTTAAAAAAGATGTATCTCTATTCGCATCCGACCTATATTTTGAATTTATAATTTTAAAATAGCTAGAACAGCTATTACTTTCAGCAGATCTGATTCAACTGAATCCCTGCTCTGGTATCATTCAGACTGGGTATTATGGCTGACTCAATCGAAAATCATTACATAAATTTTAATAAAAACCAATGAACTTTAGTTTTGATAATAAAGTCAAATCATAATCAAAGATTGGACACAAATAAGTTCAACTTGGACCTTCAGATCTCCAAAAAAAACATCCAATCATAATCATAGCATACCAATAATTAAACATTTAGAGAGAAATATATCCGTAAAAAAAGAAAAAAACTGAAGAAAAAAAAGAAAAAGAGTGACATGAGGATGGATTGATTACATTTCTTAACAGTTTCAATCTCTACACAACTTATTCCCAATCTTATGTGAATCCTAACATTTTTCTTCTTCTTTATATACTTCTTTTTCTCGGAAGAGAGCTTTGGTGAAAAAGAAAGAACAAATGAAGACCCAATTTGAAATGTTATACCTGCAACAAAAATATGCCTGACATTAGTGGGTTTAAATATGTATATGATCTAAACTAATCCATAATTAATGAGATAATTATGGATAAAGGGCTCGTCAACTTCTTTAGAACTTTTTTAATAAACTTTTCGAAGTTGACGAATCTCAAGTTTGTATCTGCCTCCACATATGACATGTTTGTTTTATCCTCGACTCGGACCCAATCGCACTAAAAAACAACTTTTGTGAAAGCTTCATAATCAAGTTCAAGTATCTGTTGCACGATGCCGAAGTAAGAAATATCGTCTTCGACAAGATTACTATCTTTGGCACTTGCTCTAAAGTTGGTGAAGGCATCCATGGTCACTTCGCTGTTTTGTGGAGTCAAAATCTTTTCTGCCTCTGCTGTATAAAAAAGGTAACCATTCACCTCATATACATTGTAAGAAATTGTAATGAGAATGCCTTCAAGTTGCTTTCTTAACCATGGAATATAATCCATAGGCTTTATCCTTCTTTGATTGAGATTAGTAAGTTATATGGTAAATCATATGGTTACTTTATACTCTACAGAATCATGATAATCAAAAGTTACATATGGGGTAAAGAATAATTCAGAGAAAAAACTTTAAGGTTTCTACTTACTCTTCACATACGGTATTTTCATCTGAATGTCTCAAAACCCAAATACAAACTTGTTCATACTGTACATGGGTTAACTTGTATGGTTTTCCCTATAAATTACGTGGGTGCGGACCTTCATAAACATCAATGGGCATTGATACTTTTCCATGACATTTATAAGACTTTTGCTTACCCTCGGGAATGCATTCCATGCAATGGCACACCTTTTCATCAATGTTATATTGTGCAACAATAGACCCTTCAATATAGTTTTTGTTGCGACCATAAACCTTGTAGGTTATCATCATCCTACACATGTAATTAGTAACAAAGATATAAGATATATAAATTCATAGAGTAATAAACTTCAATTATCAGTAATAAGAGAAGTGTACCTCTCAAAAGGGTACATGCATGTAAATTGAACCGGTCCCAATGTTTGTGCCTCTTCTGCCAAGGGTACGACTAGATGAGTCATAGTAACAATGAAGGCCGGTGGAAAGTATATTTCGAACACACATAAAGACTCCACAACACGTTCGTGCATGACATGAAGCTCGAAACGATCAATAACCTTGGAACATAAAACTTTGGAAAACAATAACAAAGCAGTTCTCTGCAAACTGCAGATGCAAGAATTTTACTCTTTGAGACCCCACCTCCCATGCCTCGAACAACACCCTTCCCATCACAGCCGAATACCTATCAACAAGTAAATAAAATTAATTAGTATTTTATTTAGCATACAATTCTCATGGAACAAAACAACAATATAATTCAGCACCCGAGGACCGACCTCCGCAACTGCATCCCTGCCTAAATGGGCCTCATTTTTGAACTTGTCAGTGTCAACCAAATCTCTCAACTTTTTCTGCACAGTACATAAAAATGACACAAGTGGATAACAAAATACTGAACTACGGAGTCCAACTAAATCCATTATCAAAACTTGAGAACTTATAACTAGTTTTCTTGATTTTGCTTCATATGATTCAGGATCAAGGTTTTGTTCAGGGAGTTCCTGGTACACATGTGTAGCCACATACACCTGAGCCCTTGTTACCGAACAAGTTGGACTTTCCTTATCCATTTTATCTCGGCGCGTTGCAATACGACCGTACAAGCTTTTAATAGACTTCTTGCTAACTTCCCTCTTTCCCTAACGAGGTAATCTTCATCATGACTCACCATCACCACAAATTCATCCCAAGTCTCTTTCTTAACATTCCTAGGTTTCTTGTTTCTCATTTCAGCTACGGAGCTGCAATTATCACATATCTGTCTCAATGGTATATTTGACTTCTTCCACGCAAGATTTTCATTCCTAATAGCTTTGTCCTTCACACTTTCAGGAACCTTGTATGCATTCTTAAGACTCCTCCATGTTTCCTCCTTCAATTCCCAGGGTATTTACCTCCAATCATCGTAACCTACTAAGACAAAATTTCTGGCAATCTTCCCAATTTTGGTGTAGTATATCGCCTTAGTAGGTTCTATAGGTTGTCCTTTGTCATTGAATTCAATTGGCATACGGTTATCACCTACACAAAAAAAAATCAATAAAGATTCTAAGAAAATTGAAATAACTATAACTAAAATTGAAAATTAAAATAACTTTAACTATAGTAAAAGAAAACAGCAACATTACCGATAAAGTTTTCTTGACTGATGTCAGCATCATTGTCAGTATCTTCCTGGTGAAAAACCTCGTGCCACGGCTCCGGTTCACTCGAACGACCTTGACTTGGAGAATGATCACCCTCGGACGACAAATGAGGCGTATATCCTGCAGATGAACTTCCAGAACTGTATACACTTTGACTTGATAATGGAGGCCTCGTGTATCAACAAATGAAGCCTAGTTAGTTGAATTGATGCAGGAGTTGTTGATTGAGAACTGCGGGAGCTAATGTGTCTTACCATAGCTACCTAAATAAGAAACATTCAATGAGACCAACAATACAAAAATGCGGGAACAATAACAGTACATAGAGATAGCAGCCAAACTAAAAACAGTTGCACTAAATCATATAAAACATGAATATACCACAAAGTCATATACAATTTCCTATAACAACGAAGCAAACCTATGCATCAAGTATTACTAAACATACGATGAAATCAAAATGACACTAACTTCAACATATAATAATCATTATCTAAAAATGTCAAAAAGATATAATACATGATCAGTTCATTGCCTAACATCTACATGACCATATTACAACTAGAAACAATCTTACAAATTCACTTGAAGACATACTCAGAAGATGCAAACGAACAACTCCTCAATCATCAACTACTTAAATTAGTGTTATGGAAGAAGATAAACGTAAAAACAAAAGAAAAGAAACCACATCATCATTAACTACAAAATCAATTAGCGCTATGGAAGAAAAGATACGCAGAGAAGCAAACCAATGACTTCCATGGAAAAAGAGAAACTCAAGAAACGAGATTATGACCAGTTCCAACTAAGGGAAAGGTTAAAGTCCATTATGGATGAGACGTAATGGATTAAAAATTATACATCGTCATGGATCTTATCGAAGAAGATCGAGATAATGGTATATTTTGGAATATGGTAAAAACAAAACCTTAGGTTCCCAATCCGGACGCAAAGTGGAAGGTTCCACGCCATGATTACAATACCGATTATGTTTGCAAAATGACCTTTCATGTTAAGAAGTTGTGCATCAAGTACAACGAGTTTCTCACTAGGCACAGAGGGGATAAGTTTGCGACACATGATGCATTTACCAATTGGAGAGGAGAGTCGTTTTATTCATTTCGAAGTTGTCATGATAGTTGAGTCTCACGCCGAGAGAAAGAAAAATATGTAATGTGCTTAGTAAGACAAAGTTGGTCTACAAGTTGTTAGCCTAGTTTAATATTGGTTTCACGTTCTAATGCACTACTAGTTATCCCAAGTTTGAATATAATTATCTTATTAGTCTAAGTCTGAATGTTGTTCAATTTTGTATCATTATATGTTGTCATTGTTGATACCCATATACCATGACGGCCCCATAGGTAAACCTCCAACGCAGGTCTCTAAATAGCTCTTTCAGAATCGAACGACCTTGACTTGGTGAATAATCACCCTCAGACGACAAATAGGCGTATTCCGGCAGATGGACTTCCAAAATTTTGTACACTTTGACTTGATAATGGAGGAGTCCCTCGTGTATCAATCAATGAAGACCAGTTAGTTGAATTGATGCAGGAGTTGTTGACTGAGAACTGCAGAGCTAATGAATCTTACCATAGCTACCTAAATAAGAAACATTCAATGAGACCAACAATACAAAATTGCGGGAACCATAAAAGTACGTAGAGATAGAATCCAAACTAAAAACAGCTACACTAAATCATATAAAACATAAAAATATACCAAAAAGTCATATACGATTTTCTATAACAACGAAGAAAACCTATGCATCAAGTATTACTAAACATACGGTGAAACCAAAATGACACCAACTTCAATATATAATAATAATTATCTAAAAATGTCAAACAAATATAATACATGATCTGTTCATTGCCCAACATCTAAATGACCATATTACAACTAGAAAAAATCTTAAGATAAAGTCACAAGATTAAAATAAACATTAGAAACAAAACAATAAACAACTAAGAAACATAAATAAACCATCTAACAAAGCATGGCATAACATAACTGACAGATTCATATAATATTGCTTGAACAAACTAAAACTTGATTAAAAGATCTGAAGTGTAATATCCAAATGTAATAATGCTCTCAAATAACATCTAAATCTTTGGGTTCTAATTGTAGGTTTAGGGTCGCGATGTAGACTTCAGATCATGAGCATCACGGTGAAGCAGATTTTCGGTCACAGCAAATTTTCGGTCACATGGATGTAGACTATGAATCATGTAGAAACTTTTGTGGTACTCACACGGTTAATTTTGGGTCGTGAGACATATTTTCATCTCATGAGGCAATTCATGTACACAATCGATTCAGATTTTCGGTCTCTTAATGGATTTTAGATAATTCACAAGGTAAAATCGAGCTCACGGTGATAGGAAAGATGTTGGTTAGGTCATCCAGTAACTACCTGGTGGGCCAGGAGGCGGATTTTAAGTCATAATAAAATTTTCACTCATGAAAGTTATTTTAGATCAGGAAACAAATTTTAGGTCACAGTGGCGGATGTGTCTCAAAGATTGTTCTGTTTTATCTTATTTGGTGCTACTGTGTAGTTAACTATCTGAAAAAACTCTTTACAATTATGCTACATGGTATTTAAGTAAATAGTTTTTCTTCTTGTATTTCGCCGGATATCAATTGTTGGACATCGAGGCAAATTTTAGACCACCGGGCAAAATATGAGTCACAAGGAAAATTTCATGAGTCACTGAATTTATCTGGATTGGTTATAACAAAATTTGGATCATAATTTCGAGCCTGGGCAGATTTTAAGTGATCTGTTTTTTTAATTTACATTTAGTCAGGTTAAATCACTCAACTATTGAAGAAGTTGCAATAAATATTTAGAAATACAAAAAAATTTGAAAAAAATATATTTGATAAATATTATTAGAAATTTTAAGATTCAAGTTTTTTTTGGTCGAATAGAACATAAAAGGATGTTAAGACGACGAATATTGTAACAGCAGTTTAAGACCCTTCATTCCGGTCCTTATGATCTTGCTGTGTTTTCATTTGTAGTTGTGAAAATCCCTTTTGGTTTCTTTTGTTTTTTGTGTTTGTATTCAATGGTCGAGGTATCCTCTTATATACCTCATTTTTTAATGAATTACCTTTTTAACCGATTTAAATAATAAGAATTCATCATCGATTTTTAGACATATTTAAATACAATAACCTGACATTTCGATCCACTTGAATATAAATAAAATAACATCCTTACCACAATCAATTATAGTTAATTGAAAATTATTAATATCACGTCTCTCATAAGCTAGACCTAATAAATCCACAAGCTTTTATGTGGAAACAAAAAAATCCTTAAAAAAATTAAGGTTAAGATACAATTGAGAAGACCAAAACTAAGGACCAATATACATGCATTGGCGCCTTCTTACTATAACTGACTGCAACTCAGAAACTGCAAAAGTTAAGGTTAATAATTCTGCTAGTGCCTGGATGGTATGGTATGATGATATTTATGCAGCTGGAGCATAGTCATAACCACTATCATCATCATCACTATCATTTTCCATAGACGCCGCAGGTGCATAATCATAATCATTATCATCATCATCGCTATCTGCAGCAGCTAATAGTACTATTGATGCAGCTGGTGCATAATCGTTATCATTATCATCGTCACCATCTACATTCCTTCTTAACTTCATCATCAACAACATCGATATGGCTGCCATAGGTTCAATAAATGAAGTAAAAAACAAGAGTAAAATCTCGATAAGGCTACGAGAAGGAGAGAAGATAAGAATGATGATAAGTGTTTGAGTTGGTTTTAATTGAGTGATGATTGTGAATGAACACAAATATAGAGAAGCAAGGTATATATATATAACCTAAGGATGGTATTTAGCTGGTTGTAGCACAAGCAGAACACAAGAGAAGTGTGTAGTATTCTTGGAAATGTGTGTTGAAGATATACCTGGCATTACACGTAGTATGCCAAGTAAAAAGCTAAAATGGCACATAGGCTAAAACACCTGCATTCACGTTTTGATGACCAGCAGTAACAAGCAGTACCTTTCTACCTTTTGGCACTGTTGTGCTGCGGTGGGGGGTCACAATAGTAGGAAAGTAAGGTTGTGATATCTTTTGAGAGAAAGAGTAGAAAGCATATATGATGTGAGTGGATGCGTTTTGAAGAGCTAGCTAGCATCTTCATGGTTTTTGTTTGTTGTTAAAATTTGGATTTGGTGAGTGCACAGTGTTGACATATGGGACCTTGTTGATTTTGTGCCTCCATAAAGATTTTTGTTATGCCTCCATAAAGATTTTTGTTATTTGAAGAGACGAGGGAAGAATAAAGAACAGGTTTTGGTAACTCCATGCAACTATATATGGTTCCTCTATTTTCTAGATTTTGTGTAATTCGATCATACATCTTGAGTAGTCAGTAGTCAAAGATTCGATTAGGATTGGTTGGGTGCGTACATGATTAGACAAATTGTACTCAAACATATCGTTTATGCACCTTTATCTTATAATTAGAGCAAAATCAAATTTTCTTTTCTTTTTTTGAAACAATCCAAACTATTGATTGACAAGGTTACTATGTTTACAAATACTTACATGTCCCGTACTAAAATTTAAAGCTAAGACCTTGCGGTACTCCCCCTGTTTTAAAATAAAAATAGGTTTGTTCCATAAATAAAATTTTCTCTCCTATTTCTAATATTTAAATTTAAAAAATCATTTTTTTTCCAAACATAAACATAGAAATAATATAAAAAGATAATTTAAATTATTAGTTTTTTAATTTTTTTATGCTAAATAAAACATAAATTATTTGTTTTCTAATTTTTTATTTAAAAACGAAGGGATAATTAATAATATCCCATTACTACTAGCGGAAATCACCAAAGGCCTTCCCAAAAGGATAGTCCAAATGCAAATCCTGGCATCAATCTATACCCTATATTTAAAAACGTGAACTAAGCCAGGAATCTAAGTCCTGCCTAAACAGCCATGAACCACAAATAAAATCTTCAACTTATTTTGGATTATCATTTTGAATCTACACATTTAGGATTTTCATGACACCGTCAAATGAGTCGAATAAATACTAATTATTTTTTATTTGTTTTGCTGATCTTTTTGGTCTCATTCTATTTTCTAATCAAGGAAAAACTTTAACATTTTAGGGCCATGTAGTATTTTCGTTGTGATTAACTCTCACAATTACTCTTCTTAATGAAAGGGGTCACAGTCGCACCCTTCAAAATTCGTATACTCCATGTTTATACTTCACAAGTCTTTTTAATTATCCAGCCAGACTAATCATTTATAGTGTACGTATGCTTAAAAAAATAAAACTATTAAAACAATCAATAAATAAATGGAGAATTATCTTTTGATTATCATTGAATAAATTAATTATTACAACTGATGTCACAAAAGCTCAAATATTAATACTTAATCTGCATGGGAATCTTATAAACTAGACTTAATTTATAAAGGTAGTGGTAAGGAAAAGGAAAAAAAACCTTGCCAAATTAAGGGCATGACATTCTAAATGGAAATATAAAAATACTAAGGAGTAAGGACCCTCATTCAAAACCCCTACTAGTTAACGAATACAATGCCTTCTGCCAGCAGCTTGTAAATGACTTCAAGAGTTAAGGTTAATTCTCAGGGAACCAAGCTAGGGTGATCAGTTCATTAAATCTATGAATTATCCGTGCATCCGGTGATGTTTATGCAGCTGGAGCATAGTCATAATCACTATCATCATTTTCCATACACGCCGCAGGTGCATAGTCATAGCCATCAGCATCATTATCATTGCTATCTGAATCAATTAATGGTACTATTGATGCAGCTGGTGCATAATCGTAATCGTTATCACTGTCATCATCTCCATCTACATTCCTTCTTAATTTCATCACCAGTATCATTGATATGGCTGCCATAGCTATAGGGTATTGAAGAAAGTGTAGTAATTAAAACAAGGCTAAGAGTGTATTGTTTTCGATCGAGTAGTACTGATGCTTTTGAGTAGCATATGGATAATGGTACTGCAGTTATATAGTATAACCCATAATAAAGATGCTGCAGTGTGTACTACAGTGTCTGATTGTAGCACAAGCATAACATATGAGGAGTGTGTCTTTTTGTTTAAAGGATGTGTTTTGCACGCACAATGGAAATCACAAGAGTACAGGTAGGCAGCTGAATTGGCCAATAGGCTAAAACACCTGGACAAGGGTCACGTTTTAGCATTTGGGGCACACAGTATTAGGAAAATCTATAAAGAGGTTTTGATCTTTTGAGCGAGAGTGGAATAAAGCATAATGATTTGAAGGGATGATGCCTTTGGAAAATTTTCATTTTCATGGTTCTTGTTAATTGTTGTCTTTTTTAGTTTTAATTTGTTTGACATGCACCCTTTGGACATGGGTGGGGTGGGGACTTGATGGTATTTGTATCGACATTTATGAAAATGCTAGCTCTTTCTTCTAGATGTGGTAGTAGTACTGGTATAACTCTATTATATGTATTCTGACCCTTGGAACTGAGTTTGGGGTTCTTAGCTTTCAGATGTGAGGGGTCAAGCAGCTGGCACGGATCTTATAGTATATGGGTGTTTGGATACTATATAAATAACGCTTTGATGTATTAACACGATGAAAAGTTAAAAATTAGTTTATATACCAAACTTGAGAATGTATTTTGAATAGGGCTGCACAGGAATCGTTTGGAACCGAAGGACCTCACCGAAATCGATGGAATCGAGTGGCTCGGTACAGGTACAAGGAATTAAAGTGAGTCCCGGCTTAGAACTAGGTATAAGTATTGCTTCTTTCCAAGAACCGAGCCGAAACGACTTAGATAAAACTGGTTATTCCTAGATATTTGAATAGAAATTAAAATTTTAATCTTAGCCGTTTATTTTTAGGTTAAGTAGAGGAATAGAAGTTCACTTTCACTTGACTAGTTCTTCCTCTTCTTTTTCTTTAGTTCTTTTTCTTCTTCGGTTCTTCTTCATGACCACCAGAGCACCACCACCACCACTATCTCGTCATGATTCTCATCATATCAACCACACAAGTACCACCTTCTTCTTCAGTTATTCAGGATTTTGAAACCCTAATTTCTTCTTCTGACCCTAATCAATTAGATCATTATCATCATCCTATTTCAAAAACCCTAGTTCCTCCTTCACAAACCCTAGCTATAGATTCAAATCCAAATCTCGATATAACAAAGTCATTATCTATGAATCAAGAATAAGAAAAACATAATCAATTGTATCTCAAAACGGAGGAATAATGGTGCAATAATGTCGTTGGTATTTGATGGTGGTAGAGATGGATTTGAATAAAGTTTGGAAATGGTTTTTTTTTTGAATGATTATTATTGCAGGGAAGGAGTTTTTGTTGTTAGAAATTATGGGTTTTGTTCGTTTACAAATTTTGTTTTGTATACTTTTATGTTATTCAATTAATTAGATTATACTGAAATCATAGTTCAGAGTTCAAATTATATGAATAATTTTTTTTTAGTTTTAATTTTCCCACAGATATAGATGATCTTGCTTGAGATAAATCCGTTTTTCCCTAAAATCAAAACCTAACCCTAAGCACAAATACAAACCCAAAACCGAATCTGGACCAAACCGAGCTAGCATGTACCCGTTTAAAACCGTATCAAATAAAGAAGTTACATGTACCAGTTCTAAATTTAAGAACCGACTATAGGTCGATACAGGTACTAGGTTTTGCTAAGAACTGAGCCGAACCGACCTTTATGCAGCCCTAATTATAAAAAGGAAAACAAGTTTTAAAGCTTTAATATTTGTAGAAATGAGCACTTAATATTTTTTATTTCCAAATAGGCACTTGATCAATGTTTTTCTTTTTCAGGTTTGGTTTCCATAAATTTGTCACTTTTCAAAGTGAATACTAACTTTAACTTTAAATATGTTGACATAACTTTTTATTTCATATATTAGAGTATTTCCAATGGTTTTTTTTATATATATTTTGAATGAAGACCCAAAAAAGGGGATTTTGTTAACATGGAGTATAAATAAAGTTTTATTTTCATAAGAGCTTCTCCAATGAAATGTGTGTGACGATGAATGTTTAAGTCCATTAGGATACACGTAGGACTGTACATCGGTCGGTCGGCTCAGTTTTTGCCAAACCGTACGCCAATCCGACCATAGGTCGGTTCCTAAAATCAAAACCGTCATTGAGCCAACTGATTTCGGTTAGGTTCTTAAACCGATCCGAGTTAACTCGGTCGGTCACGATTTTTCCAACGATTTAAATTGAGTCTTATGTAATTCTCTGGAGTTCCCTTTCCATAACTATCAGGCTATCAGCAACATAATATTAAGTCTCAATATATAGATTTGTATTCTAGAAATCGATTACAAATATATATGAATTACAAACCCATTTACACTTAAATTTATATTTATATTGATTCAATTACATCCCAAACATATATAAACATCAATTTCAATTACACCCAAAATAAATATTTAAAACTCTAATTTGAAAAACAAGAAGAACAATTTATTAATTAATTTCTAAAAAAACCAACTTATCCAACATCATCATCATCAATTTAAATATACCCAAAGCTGCTCTTTAAACTATGATTCCAAAAACAAAAATACAAATTAATTTCTTAAAAATCAACCTATCTGATGATTCTAAACTTGATAAATCAGATAACCCTCCTCTCCTTTCTCTCTATTTATCTACTCTTATTTCTCTCTTCCTCTTTAACTATATGCAATGACTACTGCTGCTTATGCGTTAAAAAAAAACAATTTCAATCAAACCCACCATATATAGAAGAAGTAAAAGAAAAGAAGGTAATGGATGGTTGTTGCTCGTGGTGAAACTGTGAAAGAAGAGTGGTGTTGTGTTGGTGGTGAGAGAATAAAAAGAAGAAATGAGGTTGCGGCTAGGGTTTACTATTTTTTTTTATGAATATATATTATAATCTACTGCTAGGATTAAATTCATCCTATGGTTTACATTGATCGGTTTTTTCGGCTCGGTTCAGCCGATCTTACAACTAATATCCTAGGCCGAGCCGAGGATGGACGGTTATGGATTAATCATACCTTAATCATAGTCGTTTTGATGTTTATTCCTTAGAGCTTAAACCACAGTAAGACAGAATTTCTCTTTTTATTTTATTGTTTTCCTAATTTTTGTAAACCAATCATATGTTACCAAATATTCTCATCAAAACTCTCGTTTCATAAAAACTATAAAAACTTTATTTCGACCAATAAATTTCCTCGTCATTCAACATAAAAACTTTATTTGTATAGGCTTTAAATCTTTAGATATTAAAAAAATATTAAACAATTAATGGAGAATTATTTTTCGATTATCATTGAATAAATTATTACAACTGATGTCACAAAAGCTCAATAGTTAATTTGCATGGGAAACTTATAATTGAGTTTTTAGGCAGTGGAAAGGAAAGGGAAAAACCCTTACCAAATCAAGGACATGACATACTAAATTAAAAGATCAAAATACTAAGGAGTAAGTACCATCGTTTAGCTCTTGCTAATTAACTAATCCACCGCCTTCTGTCAGCTTCTAAATGACTGCAAAACTTGACGTTAATTCTCAGGGAACCAAGATATATGATTATCAGTTCATTATCGATCCGTGCATCTCATTGCGGTGATGTTTATGCAGCTGGAGCATAGTCATAACCACTATCATCATCATCACTATCATCATTTTCCATACACGCGGCAGGTGCATAATCATAACCATTATCATCATCATCGCTATCTGAATCAACTAATGGTACTATTGATGCAGCTGCTGGTGCATAATCATAATCGTTATCATTGTCATCATCTCCATCTACGTTCCTTCTTAACTTCATCATCAGTATCTTTGATATGGCTGCCATAGCTAAGTTATTCAAGAAAATGTAGTAAAGCAAGGTTTCAATATGAATAGGCTAATTTTTTGTGTACTGTTTTTTGTTGAGTATAGTGGTACCGATGCTTTTAACATATGGATAGTGGTACTGCATTATATATAGTACAACGGTCCCTTAAGGATAGTGTGTACTACAGTGTCTGATTGTAGTAGCACAAGCATAACATATGAGGAGTGTGTCTTTTTGTTTGAAACTTGTGTTATGAACATTGGAAACAACATGTGTCATACAGGTAGACAGATGAATGGACAAATAAGCTTAAAAACCTGGACAAGGGTCACGTTTTGGCATTTGGAGGACACAGGATTAGGAAAAAGAGGTTTGTGATCTTTTGAGCGAGAGTACTGGAATAAAGCATAATTATGATGATTTGAATAGATGCCTTTAGAAAGCATTTTCATTTTCATGGTTCTTGTTAGTTGTTGTCTTGTTTGAGTTTTAATTGATTTAGACACACTTTCGACTTGGGTGGGGACTTCATGATATTTGTTGTATCGACAGTTCTGAAAGTGCTAGGCTGCTAGCTCTAGATATATACTGTATGGTGCTGAAAGAACTCCATTCTAGATTCCGACCCTCGGGATTGAGTTTGGGGTTGAGTAATTTGGTGAATGGTCCAAAGATTCATGACCAATTTAATTTAGGGGTCAGTGGAAAATATATATAGTTTATTCGGAGGTCCAGAAAAGTTTTAAAAAGAGTAGATTATTTATCTATCCTTTGAAATTAAACGTGTGAAATCAAAAACAACCTAAAACTGAAATCTAGGGCATTACTGAAACTAAAATCTCGAGCACTGAAACTAAATCGAAAATCAAAACCGAACCGGAGATTCAATATTATTTTTCTCAAATCAAAATCAAAACCGAAGATTCAAAATCGAAAATCAAAACCAAAGATTCAAAAAAATCATCAACAAAGAAGAAGGAGATATCTATTAGTTGCCAAGAACAGTACATATTTATCCTTTAGTACATATTGATAAGTACTGAAGGAAAAAGTGTATGATCCCACGATACATATTTTCCTTCAACACATATTGATAGAAAATATGTACTGATAGATAGAAAAAGTTTATGATCTCACAATACATATTGGTATGTACTGAAGGAAAATAGTTATTGAAGGAAAATGTGTATGATCTCATAGTACATCAGTACATATTGATATGTACTGGAGGAAAATATGTACTGAAGGAAATAAAGTAGATGATCCAACTGTATATATTGATATGTACTGAAGAAATTCTTTAATGAAGGAAAAAGTGTATGATCCCACAACACAAATTTTCCTTCGTACATATTGATATACACCGAAGGAAAATATGTACCAAAGATAAAAGAGTATAATCCCACAATACATATTGAAATAAACAACCTTTAATCATAAAAATAAAATAAAAATAATAACCCGAACCCGAAACAAAAAAGAGGAGTAATTATCACTTTAATCGACTAAATCATATCGTTTGAATAGAAAACATTTGCCTTCTAACATTGAAAATATCAAATCAAGATAAAGAAGATTAAAAAGTTTAAACAAAACCTAAAAATTGATGAATTTGTATCTTCTTCTTCTCCTTCTTGTTTTTTTCTTCTTCTCTATATTCTGTATATTCTCGAATCTTCTTTTTCTTCACTAAAATCATCTTCTTCTCATTCTTATAGATCTGAAAATTAAAAACCTAAATTACAAAAAACTAGCGGAAACAAAAAAAATAGATCTGAAACTAAACTCGACAAAAAAATAATAATAATAATCTTATCTCTAGTGGGTGGACTAACTATTAAATGGTCCTGTCAAATAGATTTAGTAATTCCTAGTTTGGGATTCCTAGGTTTGATTACATGTCATTCGGTTTAAACTTGAGCCTTTTAGATTGAGGGGTCGAGGGTCAAGTAGCAGCCACGGACTTATCCCAAATGCTTTTTGGACCGGCATAGCATGAAACAGCTGGCTAGTCAAAGGTCAAAAATTTGATGTTATCTCGTGGAAAATGGTAGTTACAAAGTTATTTTGGCAAGTTAGATACATGTGACCTAAGGTGACAGTACTACCATTTGATATCACCAACATGTTTTTACTTTCGAAATTTTGTCTTTGAAATTTTATCTTTTGAAATTTTACTAATAGAAAATTCTCCCTAGATAGTGTTTATATACTATAAAATAAATAAGTTTAAAATGACTTGTAAAATATTTAAAAAATAAATTTTAAAATGACCTATAATAATAGTGAAAAAATATTTTTATGAGAAGCAAAAAAGAATAATTTTTTTAAAATTTTGAAAATGACTTATACTTCTAATTGGCAAATAGACTCCAAGTATATAATGAAGTGAGATAAAAAAAAATCCCCAAGTCATATTTGTTTTTAGATTTTCCATTAATTCTTTTATATAAAAAAAGATTCCCAGCCGTCATAATTATTTTTGATTTTGGTGAAGCCACGTCATCACCATTTTCCTTGTTATTTTAGTTTAATTAGCTACTCCAGCAGTCACTTAAGTTTCAGGCATGATCGATCCAGTTGGCAACCCCATAGGTCACTAAAACGTCCCAAAGAAAAATCATTTAAAAGTTGCATATCCTTTTAAAACACAGAGATTAGTTACAACTACAAAAGGATGTGAATTTACATAAAAAGACCTTTCCAAATGATGTGAATTTACATAAAAAGACTCTTTATCCTCTTTTAATATTCACCAATCATGTATATAAACCACATTCATGATTCATTCTATAAACAAGAAAAACACATAATACCATCTGATTTTCACTGGCACTCATTATAGTTATAGTATTAAAAGAGATGAACACTAAATTTGATTCGTCGTTTCTTTGATTTGGAGTACCTTCTACTAACGGAAGAAAGATCGTTATACACTAGTTCAAATTGTCACATAGGTTACAGTTTGAGATCAGAAGCCTAGCCATATTATAATGCAATTAAACAGATGAATTTTCTTTTTTGTTGAAAGGCTTAAAGCCCAAAGGTTATATTAAAGTTTCAACCTCTTTAATAGGAAAAAGTTTGTTACCTACAAACTCAGGTATCTAGACAAATAAAGAAAGCAAAATCTCCTCATCCATGCTGACGAGTTTCGAAGTCAAGTAGTTGGTACTATCACCCAACAATTAAATAGATATCTAGACTTTTGAGTCTCAACGAGATCTAAAATTATTCACAAAATCAATATCATTAATCTCAGTTCAAGAATCGGGTACCGTAGATGATTAAAGACCGTGATAGGCTATCATTATTTACAATAGTTCCATTTTGTCGTTTTTATTTTATAGTCCCTCCGTCCCAGTTTAGTTGAAGGTTTAAGAAAGCTTTACGGCCCTTACCCATAATAAATAACATAATAATATATGGATCTTTCATTAATATTCATCATTTTTTATTATTTAAAAAAAAAGTTAAATTACAGAAACTCAAAAGTTACAGAAAGGAAACAGTTTGTCACAAATACACCTGTGGGGATCAGAATCCCACACATTAGTAACCTTTGATTTTCTGGCTAGCTTAGCTAAAGTATATGCATCCACATTAAGTTTTCTAGTAACATATTTAAAAGCTGACTTACTAAAAAAACTAACTTTATTTTTATAATCCTGGATATGGAATTCAATGTCCAGTTAATCGAAGAAGGATCTCCATTTACTGCATTAACCAGGGACATGTTATCCGAGACAAAATTTATATTCTGAAATGTAGATCTTGAGCCCACTGTATTGCCATAAAAAGAACTTGAGCTTCTGCCTCTATTGTTGAATATGCAATGGTAGTCCAGCTCTTGCTCCTGCAAATTTGTCATTTAATTGGTAGCAGACAATTCCATATCCGACAAAAGTAGAATGTTTTCCCAAGGAAGCATCCATAAACATAAAATTATTATCCTGATTTTGATGGAAAAATGCAGATGTAAACTTTTGCTTGATATTATTACAAGATAAAGAAAGAGAATGCTCTTTAAGCCTGGTATATAAATGTTGTGTCTACAGCTGAGATTCTAATTGGATCTGAATTTTGTTAATTGTACTAATGGGACATTGATTTTTGTTTTCAAAAGTAGCACTATAATGAGCTTTCCAAATCCGCCACATAACAGAGACAAATAAACTATCCAATTGATATGAAGAGGGACTTATTTTCACATCAAACCGACATAAAATCCAATCTGACAGAGAAGTATATCTAGGAATGATAGCAAAAACTTGAGAATAAAGAGTAAACCAAATTGCTCTCGCAAAACTACAATGAAAAAAAAAAGTGATAACAAGTTTCTTTCTCCACACTGCATAATGGACAACGATCATTAGTAACAACACCAAACTTAATTAAGAAAGTTTTGAGAGGAAGAATATGATAAATGCATTTCCAAATAAATAGTTTAAACTTATGAAGAATTTCCATATGCAATAATCTCAATCATTTCCTTTATTTTTGATCTGTAGCCAAGCATTGATTCGGAATAAGTAACGTTTAAACAAATTTTGTGGAAAACTCACCTGAATTTGTCAATGAACATCTTAGGAAGTCAGAACCAGAAGAAGGCAACCTTATTTTCATTATCTGTTTGATTTGTTCAGTAGTAAAGATTTCAGCTAAGGCAGACCTCATCAGATTCATTGTTATAATGATCTATGAGTTGAGAAACTTGATTATAATCTTGAAATCTACGGTCAGAAGGCCTAATCAGTTCTTGTGTTTCCAATTCAAACCACTTGTCTTGCCGAATACTAATGTCCCCCCTGTAACTACCTCTCATCTATGATATTTCCTAACTATTTCTAGCCCTTGGGTAATTCCTTTCTATATCCATGTACCCTTTTTCATAAAGATATGATTTAGGGGGCAATGCTTAGGGATCCGTCCAAGTTATATAGGCGGAAAATCTAAATATCTTAGATTAGGAAAAAAAAAATCTAGGTTTTATAAAAATTCATCTTGTTTTTTGTTTTATCCTTTGTTATATTCCCAATGCCAAAAAAATCAAGTTAATTATGGTGATATACATGCAACATTAAGAAGGATATATATGTCAAAAATAGTCTTAAAATATAAACTCCGCCTATATAATTTTATAAATAAAAATATATTTTTCACCTATATAACTTGAAAAAGTACTTAGAATTAAAAATATTAGCATATAAAGGTTCAGGGTATTTAACTAATCTCCATGACGTCTTAGTTAAGATGTACTAGGATAACATGTATATGCCGTCATCATATGCTGAATTTAATATTTAATTTTTTTATAAAACGTAGGTGATCATATATATATGTTAATTTACATATATATATATATATATAATCATTAACTAGTTTTCAACGGCAAAAGCAACTTATAAAATCCATTAACAACACTGCTTTACATATAAAAACCATATGGTATTGCGACAAGGAGAGAAAACGAGGTCAATATGACTCTAATTAATTAATTATAATCATGCAGCTGGAGCATAATCGTAACCACCGTCATCGCTATCATCACCATCATCGCTGTCATCACCCTCGTCCATTGATACAACAGCATTAACACTGCCCTCCATGGATGTGGATGCAGCTGGTCCATAATCATATCCACTGTTATTATTATCATCATCACCATCACCATCACCATCACCGTGTCTTTTGCCCTTGTCTTCACACCATGAAATAACACCTGCCATTGTTTTAATGATGAGGAAATCTGATCAAAGATTTAATTAATATGTTAATAAAGTATATATTATTCAGTTGGAACACAAGATGAGTGTTTTGATGATGAGTGAGATGTATAGAATGTAAGGTTGTGTGTGAGTATTTATAGGGTGAGAATTTAAGGAGACAAGATTCGAAATGCGACATTATATGATCATTTTTTAGTTTCATGTACATGTTAGGCTTAATCGCTTTGTGGGCATAGTGTCGAGGAATGGGTTTGGAGACTTCAAATTTTGTAGAACACAAGATGGATGAATATGTGGCACACAAAGATTGTGGGACGTGGAATGAGAGTTAAGTATAGGTTAGGTTATGACACATTATTACACGTGATAATGTGTGGTGTGGAAGGGTAAAGAATTCAGGATGATTCATTATTACACGTGATGTAATGTAGGTGAAGGGTAAAAGCATTCTATTCTTGTTTATCCATATCGGCCAACTACTCGATGTTGTTATGCTTATTTGTTTAGAGTTTTTCCAACCGTATATATGCGAAAAAAAAAAATCTTAATTTATGTAGAAATATCTATTTTTTTAAATAAAAAACCCCAATCTGACTTCTATAATTAAGATCAAGTTGACATGCACATACGGGGTACATACAGGCTTAACCTAACTTAAGCCAGGCCCAAAATAATTTTTTATGTTAAATCTAATAGTAAATTGAGTTCATTTCAATTTAATCCCAAGTAAAATGGTAGTCAAGTCCGGATAGGAAATTAGTTAAGTTCCTTTGTATTACATGATTGTGTTTTCAAGCCTCTGGTAGTCTTAAATTCCAGTTTCACATTGATGATATGACATAGTTTTGGGAAGACTTCTTCTAAGTGAACCTCTAAAACTAGAAGTCCACTTAGAGGATGTCTTTCCAGCATAGTTATTTTTTTATTAATAAAATTACCTAAAAATAAAAATATAAAATATATCAATCAATAAATGAATGACACATAAATATATGAAAGTTACAAAAACTTATGGGTTGGAGATCAAAATTTTATAATTTTTGTGTTTTGAAACTTATTCCCTGATATAGTAAATAAATATTAAGAGGATGTCTTTAAGGTGGTGCCACATATGAAACAAATAACCACATTGACCATTGAAGAAGCTCTTAGTACTGTTATACCTAGGAGATAAGGTAACTGTGAAAGTGAAAACAGCTTTAAATCAGGTAATTTGATTGTCCAATAAGATGTACTTAATAATCCACCTTGAGATGTTCGCCAAGTGGGAAATGTAAGGTATCATCAGTTTCTCCATAATACTTTTCGGTAAAGCAATTTACAGTAACAACATTATATTCCATAAAATTGTGGACCACAGGTTACAACGCATATGTTTCTACTAGTTCTTTAACACCTTTCTATTCATTAACCAGATCTCAATCAGGTATCGATTGTCATGGCAAACATGTACGATATTCATATGATCCTACAAAACAAACACTAGTGGAGAATGGCCAAGAAAGCACCGACTGTAATGGTTCTAAAAGATAGTGGAAGAACGGACTCCATCAGGCACATAGTTAGTTCTAGTTTTGTCGTTTTATTCCAAATAGGTCGGACTCTGTTTGGGCTTACCTTTTCAAAATTAGAACAGACTTTATCCATTTTGTTGTAGCTCGGTTAGCATCCGACCTTCATTTGAATTTATGATATAATTTAAAAAAGATATATCCTTGTTCGCATCTGACCTATATTTTGAATTTATAATTTAAATTAAAATATTCTGAACAGCTATTACTTTCAGCAGATCTAATTCAGCTGAATCACTGCATTGGTATCATTCAGACTGGGGCATTATGGCTGACTCAATCTAAAAGCGTTACATAAATATTAATAACAATCAATAAATTTTGGTTTGATAATAAAGTTAAATTATAATCAAAGATTGGTCACAAATGACCTTCAGATCTCCAAAAAAAATTAATCAAAATCATAATCAGAGCATAACAACAATTAAACATCTAAATCTCCTCTAATAAGATAAATGTATCCGCAAAAAAGAAGAAAGACACAGAAGAAGAAAAAGAGAGACATGAGGAAGGATTGATTTCATTTCTTAACAGTTTCAATCTCTGCAGAACTGGTTCCCAATCTTGTGTGAATCCTAACATTTTTCTTCTTCTTTATACTTTTTTTCCTCGAGAGAGAGAGCTTTGGTGAAAAGAAAGAACAAATGAAGACCCAATTTGGAATGTTATACCTGAAACAAAAATATGCCTGACATTAGTGGGTTTAAATATGCACATAATGTAAACTAATTCATAATTAATGAGATAATTATGCACTTGATGTAAAAATATGCACATCATATTTTGGTAGTAACAAGGCTTTAGACGTTACCCTTGCATTCACTTTACTCATCTAATTTGGTTAGACTGAGAGTCTAAGACTAGAAAGTCGACTGCAAGGATAACATCCAAAACACTGTTATACTATCTAGGTTTAAATTCCAAAACATGAAGTGCAAGCTGTGACTGAGGAGGGAGGTATATGCCTATAATTATATTTAAGGGTTCACTTCTGTTAAGTGGGCAGGGTTAGCGTGTTTTATTATTATTTAGTGGGGAGGGTTTGAATCCATCTGATATTATATGAACTTAGATTACCAAAACTTATCAAGTCGGTAAGTGAAACAGGCCCTATTTGGCTTTAAGTTGACTATTATCAAAATACATACCTGATCTGCGGCCCCGTGCTATACAAATGTGGAAATTAGAGCAGCTTCATTCGCGGATGCATCAAAGGTATATGGATCTTCATAAGCATTCACATTGGTGCTGATCTTACGGGAGATTCTAAAACCAGATGCTAGTAATCCCTAGTATCATCAGCGCAATAAAATACTTGAGTAGCTTGAGAAGCATGGATGAAGGGCTCGTCAAATTCTTTAAAACTTGTAATAAACTTTTCGAAGTTGACGAATCTCAGGTTTGTATCAACCTCCAGATATGACCCGTTTGTTTTTTCCTCAACTTGGACCCAATTGCAGTAAAAAACAACTTTTGTGAAAGCTTCATAATCAAGTTCAAGTATCTGTTGCACGATACCGAAGTAAGAAATATCGTCTTCGACAAGGTTAGTATCTTTGGCACTTTCTTTAAAGATGGTGAAGGCATCCATGGTCACTCCGCTGTTTTGTGTAGTCAAAAGCTTTTCTGCCTCTGTTGTATAAAAAAGGTAACCATTCACCTCAGATGCACTGTAAGAAACTGTAATGGGAGTGCCTTCAAGTTGCTTTCTTAACCATAGAATGTAATCCATAGGCTTTATCCTTCTTTGATTGAAATTAGTAATGTATGCCTTGTATTTCCTGTGAAACGACAAAGAAAATGGTAAGTTATATGGTTACTTCATACTCTACAGAATCATGATAATCAAGAGTTACATATGGGGTACAGAATAATTCAGAGAAAAAATTTTAAGGGTTCTACTTACTCTTCATATTCAGTATTTTCATCTGAATGTCTCGAAACCCAAATACAAACTTGTTCATATTGTACAGGGGTTAACTTGTATGGTTTTCCCTATGAATTGTGTGGGTGTGGACCTTCATAAACATCAATGGGCATTGATACTTTTCCATGACATTTATAAGACTTTTGCTTACCCTCAGGCATCCCATGCAATGACACACCTTTTCATCAATGTCATATTGTGCAACAATAGACCCTTCAGTGTAGTTTTTGTTGCGACCATAAACCTTATAAGTTCTCATCATCCTGCACATGTAATTAGTAACAAAGATATAAGGTATATAAATTCATAGAGTA
>JAJJMC010014950.1:1656-31450 GCA_023531435.1 Papaver californicum
CTTTGGAGCTCCAGCGTCCAAATTTCGTATACCGATCTACTAAGTTTGAACATATGATCGACCCGAACGTCCGGTTACACCAGTTATAACTCAATTCCAGGAGACTTCAAGTTAGAAATATGTATTTAGGAGCTCCAGAGTCCAAATTTCGTATACCGATCTAATAAGTTTGAACATATGATCGACCCGAACGTCCGGTTTCACCAGTTATAACTCAATTCTGGTAGACTTGAAGTTAGAAATATGTATTTAGGAGCTCCAGAGTCCAAATTTCGTATACCGATCTACTAAGTTTGAACTTATGATCGACCCAAACGTCCGGTTTCACCACTTCTAACTCAAATTTGCTAGCTTGTGTTAGCACAAAGAGTTCTCAATCCGTATGAATATCTAGCACCAAATCTCTATCGTCCAACAAAAGTTTAGAATCATTACTAGCCGTCCAAAATCTTACTATCCGTATGATTATCAACAACTAAATCTTATACCATTAAAATACCCTTCAATCTGTATGACATCAAATCTCGACCGTCCAAAAACTGTAAAAACAGTAGATAGAATTTAGGCTATCGTGGTTCTTTCCTAACCAAATTTCTCAACCCATCTTCCCAAAACACTATCGTGGCTCCCTTTCAGCCAAAAAAACCCTAAAATTTTCCTCTCTCTCAAAATCAACCCACAAAGTTTCCTCTCCATTTACTTCTCCCGCTTAAAAAAATTTTCACACTTACATTCCCGGCTAAATTTTAAGGGAAAATTATTAGAATGAGTTCAAATTTTCTGAAATTTCATTCCCCCCACAATTACATCTATATATCTGTTAACATGGCTTCTATTCAAATTTTGTTTCGTTTACTCAACTATTGGTCGCAAAGAGTCAATTATCTAAATCCAAAATGGATGTGAGTCTCCCTCTCCTTCTCAATTTTTATTTTATGGGTTTCTTTTTTTCTGGTGGGGGTTGATAATTATCATGTGATTGAGTAAAGTGACTTTTCTGTTTCATTGTTTCATATGATTTTAGGGTTTGCTGATTTTAGGAATTGATTTGAGTTTAGGTGCTGATTTTAGGTTTTTTTTCTTTTTGTTACTTTAAGCATGATTTGTGTTGAATATGCCTAATATGCTTTCTCTTAATATGCTCAACTACTTAATATGCTTTTAACCATGTTAATTTAAGCATGATTTCTGTTGATATGTTCATCTGCTCATCTGAATGTTGTGTTGAATGTTCATATGCTGCAAGTATAAATCTCTGAATTTACTGCTAGAAATATAGATTGTTTGTATTCTCTGAATTTTCTTTTAACCATGATTGTGATGTGTCTAGTTCATTTGTATGAATCTCTGAAAGTATGCTTCATATTCTAAGAATCTTTGAATTTAACATTATTTGTTTGTGATTTTTTTCACTGCCACGTTGTTCGCGTACAAGCTATGTTTGTTCAAGCATGATTATTTGAAGTTTAGGTCTTTGGAATGACTGGTTTAGTGTGAGATAAGTCGAGAACTGCCTAAGCTAACTACGTAAAAATCAAAAGACATGTTTCCATGGTTCATTTGCTTTTGGTTTCACTTGAGAATTTCTAAATTTCTTGGATTGCTTCTTCTGAATGTTTGATTTGATGGTATTCATGGTTGAATGTACTTAGGAGAGTGCTGAGGCTTCTAACATTGCTAATACTAGTGGAGCTACTAATGTTACTTCACCTCATACTAGTGGGGATGCAGATGCTTCTTCCACAGATGTTGTTCATGCCCAGAGGGTGTTGATACAGGTGGATAAAACTGGCTGTGTTATAGGTGAACATCAAGACAAGTTTGCTACCCGCTTGGGTGAGCTTGTTCGTACCTATTGCCCGGTAAAATACAAGATTTGGAGAGTCCTTCCTTCAAACTTCAAACTAGATGTTTGGAGAATGTTGTTGGTATAAAAACCAAACATTTGCTTTTCATTTGATTTTTTATTTTCAGACCATGTTTGATTTTCTAAGTATGGTTTTCTATTTTATCTAATGAAATTTGAACTTGTTTATTTCAGCTACAGTACGAGTTCATTGTTCCAAGTCATTTAGTCAAGGATGTTATCATGGCCAGGTGTCCACAAATGTTTAGGTCATTCAAATCTGTGTTAAGAAAGCGCCTCGAGGGCAAAGTAACGATGGAAGAAAAGTTTAATGCATGCCCTAAGAATTATACACTAGAATATTGGAAAGAGTTTGTTACAAATGAAAACAAACCTGGTGTTAAGGAACTCAATGCCAAATATGCAGATAACCAAAAGAAGAGGAAAGTTCATCACTCATGCGGCCGTGAGTCATATGCAAACAAAATGCATAAGCTTGTAAGTACATCCTAATTAGTTTTGTCGCCAGTTCAGTTCATATTTGGTATTACTTGTGCATAATATATTGTATGTACAGACTAAAACAGATGGGTTGGCAGCTGAGGCTGGGCGAGGCCTTGCTTGGATGGATGGTCAAACATTGAAAGATGGATCTGTAAATGCTTCGGCAGCTGAGACATTTGTGAGTATACTTGGTTAATTTTAATTAAATTTGTAGTTTACTTGTTTAATTCTGAAATTAACACTTGCGTTTGATGCATACCACAGGAAAGTGTTAAGGCTGCTAGAGAAAAAAGGCAGTCCCAAATTGATGCAGGTTTGATATCCCCTCTAGACTTTGAGAATGATGAAATTGCAGAAATCTTTGGCCATGACAAAGGTGGAAATGGTTTGGTGGGTTATTCTTCTCACATATCGAAGAAACAGGCATCACATGCAAGTCTTGCAGCTGCAGTCATTGCGGCAAACAAAACCCAATCTGATAACGCACCAAGGGTTGAGACTCAGCTGATTATGGATGAGACTATGCTGCTCAAGTATACACAGCGTATTACCAATGTAAGGTTTTCATCTATAAGTTTGTTATTTCATGCTGATTATTGTTACATAGCTAACTGTTTTGCAATTTTTCCAACTGTTTTAACCAACTGTTTTGCAATTTTTATGTAATTGACCAACTGTTTTGCAATTTTTCCAGACTGTGATTCAAGAGATGAGAAAACAACTACAAAACCAAGCGCCTGACAACAACCATCAAGTCCCAGATGATGAGAATCCTGAACACAATTCAAATCCAGATCTTGTTGGCTCTAACCCACCAGGTAATGAAGCTCAAACTGTGCTTCTATATAATAGAGAAAAGATTACTGTTGCTACAGGGTATGTTGTTCAAGGTAAAGAGGGAGAGAAATGTCATGGAGTTATGGTATTGTCGGATGAGAGGAAAATCTGTTTAGAAGCCATTTATGATGGTAGCTGTCCTTTACCCGATCGCCCTCAAGCCGACAACAGAAATTATTTGCATGAATATATTGTAGGTGAGTGGGTAATTTGGCCGATAAGACGTATGGAGTTTGTGCAATATCCTTGAAAAGCTGCAGTTGTTCCAGTTTTTGTTAAAACATGTATTTTTTTTTTGGGTAATTTTTTTTGGGTTAAAACATGTAACTTCTTGTAAATGTGAACTATATTTTGTAAATTGAAAACTAATGAAATGTATTGCTTTTGTATTTGAGTTCAAGAAAGTGTATGCAATGCAGTTGGATGGAACTGAATTTTCAGTGCCCTGCACTAATTTCCGGTAACCGGCACCGAATATTCCGGTGATCGACACCAAATATTCCGGTGACCGGCAAGGAATATTCCGGTTACCGGCAACGAATATTCCGGTTATCACCGATGAAAAATCTGATGGTCGGTCCTGAAATTTCAGATAGTCGGAGTTGGTCATTCCGGTGATCGGCACTGAATATTCCGGTGACTAACACTGAATATTCCGGTGACCGGCACTTAAAAAACAAACACGTGTCGATAGTTTATTGGTTGTTACATAAAAGTTTTTTTATTCTTAAAGACACGTGTCAATAGCTTATTGGTTAACATGTGTAATATATAAACAGTTATATTAATATCTATAACTGTCGTGGACAGTTAGCCTATTAAATTTCTGTAACTGTTTCGAATAGTTATAAAAAACAATAACACTAAATATCACAGCTTATTTATAACTGTCAATAACAGTTATTGAATTTCTGATTAGATTTGTTGTAACTCTTTATTTGAGTTACAAATCACACCAAATGGTGTAGTGTTGTATGATATCTATGAATCTATATATTTTAGATGATTACTAATTTTTCTTTCTAAACTTTGTGAAAAACGTTTGTTATAACGTGTTAAAATATATTTATAGTTATAAAATATGAACTAGTATTTTTTTATAAAATTATAGGTATAAAATATATGAACCGATATTTCACTGATATTTAAAACCGAAATTTTCCCGGTATACCGGCATACCAGTGTATCGCTCTCGACCGGTACAAACCAAAATCCGATATTATACAACCTTGGTTTTAGCTCTACTTATATCATTCGTATTCTGCCTTTCTCATTCAAGAATACTAGAAAACATTCAATATCTTAATTATCATTATAACCAAATTTGACTAGATACTCAAAATATAACCAATTAATATTACATTTTCTGAATTTTTCAACCGGTGGGACATCTCCTTTACGCAACATAGATTTGATTGTGTTTGGATTTATTATAAAAATGAAAAACAAAATTGATATATTACAGAAACTATTTTCTTCTTCATTTTTTGTTTAAAAAAATTCATCATTTCTTTATCCGTAAAAAAACAAAACAAAAACAAAAAACCGGAATTAAACTGAGAAGTTTTTGTTACCATTAAAGCTAAAATGGTGTGCTCAAAGAGCAGACTTAAGTCACTGTATAATTCAAGACCCAATTGCATGATTCACTAATTGAGTTGAAG
Organism: Papaver californicum; assembly: GCA_023531435.1. NCBI lineage: Eukaryota > Viridiplantae > Streptophyta > Magnoliopsida > Ranunculales > Papaveraceae > Papaver > Papaver californicum. Next base: position 6,508 of record JAJJMC010014950.1, read on the forward strand.
GAGATCCTATAATTGCGATTTTCCATTCATTAGTCCACCAGCGGGTCTCTTACTTTGACGATTTTCTTTTTTATTGGTTTTTCTTAAGATTCACTCATTTGTTAGACTAGATGTGAATTTTTATTTTATTTTATTTTTACTGTTATTTTTTTAAAACAAAGGAATTTTTATTTTTACTGTTAAATGGTGTATACTTTCGGTTTATATTCACGTACCTCTAAATTTACTTTGTGAAATACTATCTAGAGGCCCAAACACTAGCTATATACAATACCGAGAAAGCAGTAAGTTTGAGTCGAAAGGATTTTCTATTATTGAAAAATAACCAAAAGAAATTACAGTTACAAACTTTTATCAAGCTATACCTGTAACAGCAACGGAAATAAAACAATAATAAAACAGTTTCTGACAAACTGTTATAACATAGAGGAGTCAGAGGACTCATAGGCTATGTTGTGTGAGGCGAGGCGAGGCGAGACGAGGCGCAAAGCCCTTCGCCTCGCGCCTTTAGTGTCTTTTACCGTTTAGGCTTGCCTAAGGCGCCCGAGGCGATCAGAAAATAAATAAATGAAGGGTAATAGCTCACGCCTTTGGCGCCTCATTGACGAGGCGTCTCCTTCACATTTCATTCCCCTTTGGTGTCTAGGCGAGTGTCTCGGGCGCCTTTAACAACATAGCTCATAGGTCCTTTATTACGATAACATAAAATGAAATCCACTCCTCTGATAGAAACTGAGCAGTGATATGATCTCATCACCTCCTAGCTTTCTTCTGATAAAATATGAACACCTCACGGTATCTATAATTCCAATACACATGGTAACAAACTCGTAGTTGTCAAAAGATAGCTAGGCTCCTCGATCAACAACCCTTTAACGTGTTGGCATATTATTTGGTGAACAAACGTTTGGAACATTTGCTAGTGATATACAAGAACTGTTTGATGAATCTTGAGGTGGTAAACAAGGAAGCTTCATAATATCTGCAAGTGAAACACAAGGAAATGCAGGTAGGCTACACGAAAGGGAATTGAAATTTGGGAGCGCCACACAATCGGTAGAATATGCTTATGCAAGTGTTACCCAATTGATGGAAGAAATTTTATTCTTTGGTAGACAAGGGAAAGATTCGCTAGGAGTTGTAGTAGTAGTGGTACTGTTTGTATCTGTAGTAGGAATAACTATGGTGGTGCTGTTTGTATCAATAGTAGGAATAGTTGTGGTGATATTGTTTGTATCTCTGATAGGAGTTGTAACTGTAGGACAATTTGTATCGGTAGTAGGAGTTGTAACAGTAGGACAGTTTGTATCGGTAGCAGGAGTAGTAGTAGGACAGTTTGTATCGGTTGCAGGAGTAGTTGTAGGACAGTTTGTATCTGCAGTAGGAGTAGTAGTAGGACAGTTAATATCAGGAACTGTTACTTGAGGATAATCCGGAATTGAGCTAGTATCCGGAACTGTCACTAGAGGAGAATCTATGATTGATGGCTCATAAGGAGCACGCGCTACCGTGACGTTTGTCGATGAAAATGTTATGATGAACAAACACAACACAGATAGAAATACTTTAGAAGAACCCATGGCTACACTTTAGGTGTGATTAAGAAAAACAGATGGAGAACTTGTGAACAGAATTTGTTGTGGGGTGAGTTTCGGTTTGTTTAAAATTCATTTATATAGGCAATTGCAACGGCTCAAGATTTAATTATCTGTTGACATGTACATGTTAAGGGACCATCTCTAATAACTGATTGATGTGCTACAACTTGAATGAATATGCACAAAATTGTAATATGGATTGTTATTGGTGTAGTTAATCTTTTTATCTATGCAATCAATCTATTCTATTTCTCATTTTTACAATAAATCTAAGAACTTTAATAATAGATACTTAATGCAATTCATGTTCAAGGTTAATTGACTAGCTATCTACCTAATTAATAGTACCACATTTATGATATCATATGGATACATGGATATCATCCAGTGATTAAGGTATTAATTAGACTTTGAATTAATCGAACAACCAGGCAGTACAACTTTTTTAAATGCCTCGCTCATAATAACATCAGTCTAATTCAAGACCACTTTATCCTAGAAGACTAATTAACACGTCGTATACCATGAAGTAGGAATTCTCAGCCATTCTCATTTGTACCAGCAACTGATATCTTGTTTGTCTCGTGAGCTATTCTCACAACCTGAAGTAAGTCAATTCGTAAATCAGTATGCATGTCGAGACATTTGTTTCCGTCCCATGCATAGATATCCAGTAACTTTACTAGTTATTCTGCATCTGGATATAATTAAGTATATTATTCTAGCGTTGTTAGTCTCATGAGCCGTGAATCAATGATAAGGTGGCCTAGCCTACGAGTACAACAACAATTACATTCGTAGTACATAATCATCTATGTAGTACTACCACCACCTATGTCCCATCCCGTGTCCGTATCCATGCACACACCAACTACCTTTGTACCAGATTATGGTCGTAGGTGTATAGGTTCCTCGTAATGCCTTGAATTCTCTTTCAAATTTTTAGATGCATGAGTAAGACTGATAAAAAGTAATTCAATTATTAATTAGATGGTTATTAAATATTTATTTAACTTTTATTTACCATTATTTCTTTACATATTCACACTATAAAATGGAAGGGTCAGTGAACACAAGGAGCCAGAGTGAGCGAACTTGATTATAGTTAGAGAAAGAGGAAAAGATTTTAAGTCCACCATGGATAAAGATAATAAGGTGTTTTTTCTTATTCTCATGATTGTAGCTATGCTTTTTATGGATACTACTTACTATCCTAAAAGTTTTATTATCCTAGATGGTGTTGCTGCCCAAAATTCAAGTGATGCCGGCGCTACTAGTTATAACTTGATCAACGGCGCCAACGGAACCATAAATGAATATGGCCTCAACAATGTTGAGAACAGTGATAATACATCGTCGCAAGAAGTACCATCGCCTATGTTTGTACCCACACCATCTACAATTGTACAAGTGGAACTATCACCATCTACAGCTATCCCATTTGAACTACCACCACCTACTGTATCAACGCCATCAAACGGTGTACCAGTTTACGGTGGTAGGTATAGTTTACCTTTGTGGTCAATTCAGGGCTCGGAATCGGGACATGATTATTTTGGGTCAACATCAGGGCCGGCTCCATTGGAAAAGCATAAACCCTTATTGCAGCCGTAGAGGCTGTCCTTTGAGCACGTGACCTATAATTCTAGGAAATAATCTTTGAGGCGAAAGACTCAAAGATCATCGTAAGAAAACATATAATAAATAAGAGCCAGAATTACTTAATTATTGTCATTTGCTTTTATCCTGCGTTAAGCTACAAATATTATAATTACGTATTTATCTTTAATGGTCCAATCAGTTTTGAATTATCTCAAGACAATATACAATAAATTAAGCCGTGGAAGGGAGCTAAATGAATCGTGCAAAAAATCTTAAATTATATTCATGTACTTTTGATGCAAAAAAAAAGTGACTAACTGAAAGTATGTAATATTAAGAGAAATAATCCTAACTCATTTGTTTCACTCTCAATTCTGCTAGTATCATCCATATTCCGAGTCTTTCTATATACATTCGAGAATAGAAGAAAACACTCGGTTATCAATATTATGATCAATATAATAATTAAATTTGATCGTGATATTCAAAGTATAATCAATTAACTTGTATGCATTTTTTTTAAATGCTACGATTGATAAAAGATCGATCAATGCTTATTCAAACTTTAAAAATATAGAATAATTGTCAAACAAATTACACTTGAAAGAAGATTTCTTATGCAAAGTTTCTAGGATACCTTCACTTGGTACATATAATAAATACCCTTCATAAATGCATGAAAGCAAATTTGTATCCGGCATTTTATCAAAACTAAAGGTTTGAGCCATTGCAACTGTTATAACGAGAGATCAAACGAGAACGATAAACAGATAAAGAACACAGGGATTTTACGTGGTTCACTAATTGTTACGTTAGCTACCTCCACGGCAGAGAAACCAGAGTTTTATTGCTGAGCAGAATACCAAAGATACTTTCTCTAGGTACAACGTATGCCTATATATAGGGCAAAGAAATAAACCCTAATTTGACTAGAAAGCAGAAAACAATCCTAGTCATAATACATTACGTATAATAATTCTCAATTCTCCCCGTAGTATTCCGGCAAACAAATGATTCAAGGCATATCAACAAATCTCCACCTTGACTTGAATCCTCCCAGCAACAGAAACAGATGCACCATGACAGTGCCAGAACATTTATCTGCCTCAGATGCCCCTAGACAGGGGCTCAGACTATTGACTTGTGATATTGAGCAAGTCCAAACAATGTTGGAACTTGCTCTCAGGAACTGGCTTGGTGAACATGTCAGCAGGGTTATCAGCTGTCCCTACCTTCTTCACTTCAATTCTCTTCTCATTTCTCAGAAAATGATACCTGACATCAATGTGCTTTGTCTTCTCATGATGGACTTGATCTTTGGTTAAGCATATTGCACTCAAGCTGTCACAATACACTATAGCCTGATCCTGATGTAAGCCTAGATCATTAACCAGCCCCTTTAACCAAATTCCCTCCTTTGCAGCTTCTGTCAAGGCCATATACTCTGCCTCTGTAGTAGACAAAGTAACCGTAGGTTGTAGAGTTGCCTTCCAGCTTACAACAGAACCTCCAAGAGTGAACACATAACCAGTCATAGATCTCCTACTGTCCACATCTCCAGCATAATCAGAATCTGAGAAACCAGCCACTAAACATCGGGTATCGTTCCCATAACAGAGACCGACATCTGAGGTACCTCTAAGATACCTGAAAATCCTTTTAACAGCTTGCCAATGTTCCTTCCCAGGCTGAACCATAAACCGACTGACCATACTAACAGCAAATGCTAAGTCTGGTCGAGTGCAGACCATAGCATACATCAAACTTCCAACTGCGCTAGCATATGGAACTCGAGATATGTACTCTTTCTCCTTATAAGTCTGAACCGTGTACATTCCCAACTTGCTGTTAGATGCCATTGGAGTATCTATAGGCTTGGCTGAAGACATTCCAAATCTGCTCAAAATCTTCTTGATGTACCCTTCCTGTGATAGGAATAGCTTTCTCTTCTTCCTATCCCTATAGATTTCTACTCCCAGAATTTTCCGAGCAGCACCCAGATCTTTCATCTCAAACTCAGCACTGAGAGACCCCTTCAGCTTCTGAATGTCTGATTTATTCTGAGCAGCGATCAACATATCATCAACGTATAGAACTAGATAAATACGTGAACAATTCTGCGTATCATTGTAGTACACACAACAATCATACGGACTCCTGTGATAGCCAAGATGCACCATATAACTATCAAATCGTTTATACCACTGCCTGGGGGACTGTTTTAGCCCATATAAGGACTTCTTTAGCTTGCAGACATAATTTTCTTTACCTGGAACTTGGAATCCATCTGGCTGGCTCATGTATATTTCTTCTTCCAACTCTCCATGCAGGAAAGCTGTCTTCACATCTAGTTGCTCAAGTTCCAGATCCTGATGTTCAACTATGGCTAGTAGCACTCTGATGGAAGTGTGCCTGACCACTGGTGAGAAAATCTCGTTGTAGTCCACTCCCTCTCTCTGATTGAAACCTCTTGCAACCACTCGTGCTTTATACTTGACACCCTCTGCAGCTGACATTCCTTCCTTCTTTCTGAAAACCCACTTGCAAGTAATTACCTTTCTATCAGCAGGAAGTTTTACAAGCTCCCAAGTCCCATTTTTGATAAGAGACTCCATTTCTTCTACCATTGCGGCAAGCCATTGTGCTGACTCGTTTCCAGATACTGCAGCCTTGTAGGTGGACGGCTCGTGATCCTCCACCTCCTCGGCCACCTGCAATGCATAACCTACCAAATCGTCAAACCTGTACCTCGCTGGAGGTTTTATTCCAACCCTTTTAGGTCGGTCTGTAGCAATGCTCCGATGTTCAACTTCCTCTGGTGGTGCATTCTCAGACTCATCTGCATCTTGCTCTTCGGTAACTGATGGTGGTAGTTGGTCGTCAACCAACTTAGGTGCCTGATTCTCCTCTGGACTGAATTGCACCTCCACCTCCTTAACACCAACCTCATTTTCTGGTGCATCAGTGACCTTCTCTTTGGATGTCAGCATAGAATTTTCATCAAAAACTACACTTCTGCTCAGTATAATCTTATTGTCAGACCAGATTTTGTACCCTTTCACACCTGCACCATAGCCCATGAAAACTCCCTTCTTAGCTCTTGGCTCCAACTTCCCTTCATCTACATGATAATAAGAAGTACAGCCAAAGACCCTCAGTTTTGTATAATCTGCAGCTTTTCCAGTCCACACCTCATAAGGTGTTTTGCAGTCAATGCCTGTGTGTGGGCTCCGATTGAAAAGATAGCAAGCTGTTGAAACCGCTTCTGCCCAGAACCGTCTAGCAAGACCTGCATTCGAAAGCATACACCTTGCTTTCGCTAAAAGCGTCTGATTCATCCTTTCTGCTACACCATTCTGCTGTGGTGTAGCCCTTACTGTGCGATGGCGAGCAATACCCTGATCTTTGCAGAAATCATCAAACTCAGATGAACAAAATTCTAGACCATTATCTGTTCGCAGCCTCTTGACCTTCTTCCCAACCTGATTTTCTAACAGAGTCTTCCACTCCTTGAACTTACTAAACGCCTCACTTTTATGTTTCATCATGAATATCCAAGTCATCCGGGAATAATCATCAATGATAGACAGAAAATACCTGTGACCGCCCAGAGAATCAACACGAGAGGGACCCCAGCAATCTGAATGGATATAGTACAGCGTGATTTTGGTCCGATGAACTGCCTTAGGAAACTTGCTGCGCTGTAGCTTCCCAAACACACAATGCTCACAGAACTCAAGGTTCTTGGTCTTATGACCCCCGAGAAGATCTTCCTTTGAAAGAATTTGCATTCCCCGTTCGCTCATATGAGCAAGCCTCATATGCCATAATCTGGTCATATCAGATCCCTGAATTTCAGTTGAAGCAACAACTGCAGAACCTGTGATTGTTGAACCCTGTAATACATACAAAGTTCCATGCTTGACACCCTTCAGAATCACATCAGAACCTTTGCAAACATGCAAACCTCCACCTTCACCTTTGAAACTGAAACCCTTGCTGTCTAGCAGACTCAAAGATATCAGATTCTTTGTCAAGAGTGGCACATGCCTGACTTCCTTCAATGTGCAGAGCCTCCCATCATGTGTCCTAAACCTGATTGAGCCGATTCCAACCACCTTGCAGACAGACCCGTTTGCCATAGAGACATTGCCCCCATCTGCACGGCTGTACGTAGTAAATAACTCTCTTTTGGGACATATATGGTAGGACGCCCCAGAGTCAAGGAACCACACATCAGACTGATGTGTGTAATCATCTGCTAACAGAACAAAATCTCCCTCAGATGTGTTTCCACATTGAGCTACTGCTGCAGATCCAGAGTTATGTTCTTGTTGCTTCTTCTTCTTAGGACATTCCCTCTTCCAATGACCTTTTTCCTTACATATGGCACAGACGTCATTTGGTAATTTATAGCCGAAATTTTTCTTTCCCTTCTTACCGTCCTTGCTTCCCTTTGCCATCAACCCGGAAGCCGGATTTTCTATACCTTTTCCAGCAGCCTTATGTCGCATCTCCCTGGTATGAAGAGACGACCTAACCTCTTCGAGCGTTATAGTATCCTTTCCGTGGATAAGAGACTCCATTTCTTCTACCATTGCGGCAAGCCATTGTGCTGACTCGTTTCCAGATACTGCAGCCTTGTAGGTAAACAATTTGTTATAACAGGGATCGAACGAGAACGATAAACAGATAAAGAACACAGGGATTTAACGTGGTTCACTAACTCGTGTTAGCTACCTCCACGGCGGAGAAATCAGAATCTTATTATCAGAGGAAGAAACTCAATGCAGATCACAGATATGTGATCAGTTCAGACAGATCGTAGAATCACTGCACATCTCGCAGTGATTCTACTCAGAATCAGATCTACTCAGATAGACTACATTGTTGCTACTGAGATATATAATACACACCTATGTGTGTATATATATAGGGTCAAAACCCTAATCAGAATCCTAATCCAACTAGGTAACCTAAGACAGATCCAGTCCTAATCCGACTAGATAACCTAAAACAGTCCCAGTCCTAATCCGGTTAGGTATACCGATTCAAGTCATATCAACAAATCTCCACCTTGACTTGAATCTTCCCATCTCCTGATTCAAGACATATTCAACAAATCTCCACCTTGAGTTGAATCTTCTTAGCAACAGATGACATAATCATCCCAGAGCCAAAATCAGATGCACCTATTTCAGTGCCAGAACCAGGTCGGATGCACCTATTACAGTGCCAGAATCAGATGCACCTATTTCAGTGCCAGAATCAGATGTTTTTTCCTACTCTTGACAAGCCCAAATCAGCGTCCACATACTCTTGACAAGCCCAAATCCTATTGGCAAACTTGCCAAGACCTAACCCAAACAGGTTAATGTTGTTCCGCTCCACCAGTTCCATGGCACCAGTCATCATAGTGAACAACATCACCGATCTCTGCCATCACCGGTCACGGCTTCATCATCCGAGTTACAAAAAACACCATGAGACCACCTCCATCAGTTCACGTTAACAGCAACTTCTCAGCAATTCCATCCAACTGCCGATCACCGGACACCCATCAGCGTCACTTCTACTTCTCTGTCACGTTCTATTAGCAGAAACTATTTCTCCCGGTAAACCTATCGATCTTCAACATCGTTCTCAGCGGAAAACGAACCTTGCTCTGATACCAATTTGTTATAACGAGAGATCAAACGAGAACGATAAACAGATAAAGAACACAGGGATTTTACGTGGTTCACTAACTGTTACGTTAGCTACCTCCACGGCAGAGAAACCAGAGTTTTATTGCTGAGCAGAATACCAAAGATACTTTCTCTAGGTACAACGTATGCCTATATATAGGGCAAAGAAATAAACCCTAATTCGACTAGAAAGCGGAAAACAATCCTAGTCATAATACATTACGTATACCGTTTAAGGCATATCAACAGCAACAAACATGGCCGTCTCACCGTAATAGGTGGCTATTGGCGAGTTCCATAAATCGTAGTTGGTTCACTGACTAGACCGATTCTTATAATCAATTTTTAACTTTGACAAATATACCCTTTGTACGCTCCCTTCACATGCTTACGTACGAAACCCAACTGAACCAACAAATCAAGTTCACGACTTCTCGCTTCTGTAAGGTTCGGCTTTTATCTGTACTTGGTTGTAAACAAATATGAATTCCTTCTGCAGTGATGTCGGCTGATGGGCGCACAAGTAAACTCGAATCCCAAGCTTTTCTATTGTAATGGTAACTCAATACCATCTTCTAACTGGTCATGAGCAGTATATCATGTTGGTTTTGATCAGTATTTCTCATAGGGTAGTAGATGATCAATTGAAGATATAAATATTCTGTGGACTATAACTATTCTTTGAGGGGTCTTTGTCGGCCCTATTTAGTTAGCCTTGAGACTCTACAAAAAAACCAATGGATGTAAAAACTCCTGTTACCTTGAAGATAATAATCTGATATCTCCTGTAGCCAGACAAGGAGAACAAGAAAAAAGAGAGGCTATAAGAAATTCCGTTCTTGTTTTCTGTGAGAAGTTTAAAGACTCGCGTCTTGATATTCTAGATGAGTTATCTACTGGTTTCCGTAGAACTCCATTACACATAGCAGTTTTATTTGGTGACAAAAGATTTGCGAGAAATATAGAATTGTTGGGGCTTCAAGGTAGAAGAAGAAGTAAGAAGAAGCGAAAAGCGGTTCGACTCGCAGTGAACTTTGATTTGTGGGTTCAGTTGGGTTTGGTATATAAGCATGTGAAGGGAGCATGGGAAGGGTATATTTGTCCGAGTCAAAATTAAGTATACGAACCGGTCTAGTTAGTGAGCCAACTACGGTTTTCGTTCTCCTCGAATTGCTTTTTACTCTCCCTTTAACAAAAATCTTACGTTTTTACATTCCAACGTTATGTTGATTACTAGGTCTCAACTCATATCATACCGGCACCGGCATGGATTACGGCACAGGCATGGATATATATTTGAATATATCCTCAGTCTAGCCAGATTCAAAAATCCAATGACCCAACTCCTTAATGTCGAAAGCAACAGAAAATCATAGACAAAAAAAAAAAAAAACACTACTCACTAAAGGCTTTAAATTTTTTTTCATCTATGCATTATACTTGCATAAAAAATCTTTCATTGATTGAACACCGGAATCAAATTTTATAGAAAGCTTGAAATTCTTAATTTTATAGAAAGCTTGAAATCTTTCATTACACTACGCCAAAGTTCTGAAATTACAAATTAACACCCACTGCGATTTCTTCTTTACACCTTTCGCTTAATGAGGACCCAAGCACATCAAAATATTACACAAAACAGACAATACATCAAATTTTGTCTCACAAAAACTCAAATACCATGTCAATCTGAAAAAATTATATCATTTACATTAATTAACTTCAATGGCTAAGATCATCTGGAAGGATTTGTAAATCACTGACAAAGAATTATGCAGCAACATCCACCTCTTTCTCTCCCTTGTAGCATTTAAGACCTTCATGGCAGCTCTAGACAGGCCAATTGAATCTCCAAATTATGAACACCTGCACCTCCTCAAACTATAACAGAGAAGATTTTAGATTCCAATGCAAATTAAGGAACAACATATCCACTTATCCAGTAACATGTCTAACCAACTCAGGTTGAATCGCTACGACTAATGTGTCTATGTAACTAACATTCCGGTGTGGTCGATAATTTGAGGATCTTTAGTTTTGCAGATTATAACATCAAGAGATCAGACAATTATGTGGAGTATGAAACACAGAAATGTTTGTGGCATTGGTGTTATCAATTTCCAGTTATGTATCCATGAGATGGTTTGTCTTCCATGCTACAAAAACTAATAAACAAATACCCAAATGGGTGAACTAATCAGATTGTGTACTACAAAAACAACCATAAGAGGAGTAGCAAATATTGTATACTAAGAGTTCAAAAGACGAAAAGATCATTACAGGTGTCTAAGGAGAAAATTCAGAAAAGGAAGGCCAAAGACTACGTCACATAAGCAAAATATTTCAATAAAGGGTTAGTACAACACAATGGACATTCAAACTGATCTAAATCAATAGATGAACTATCAGAACACAGTTAAAAAATTTCATGGCATGACAGATCAAATAATTCCAAATCCCACAAAAACAAAAACAAAAACAAAAACCAAACCTTGGCGAAGTAATCTTTCCAGACTCTCCTAGCAATTTGATGGCCCCCCAAATCAAACGCCTTGAACTTAATTTTTCCAATACTCAATTCCTCTGATGTAGGATATTGTGTAGGGTGATGCTGAACTAATCTGTCAAAAAAAAAAAAAAATCATATGAAATTCCAATAAAAAATATCAAAAGACTAATCAAACTTCATGAAGTCAGATCAGAAAACAAAGAAGCATAAAGTTAAACAAAACCAAGTTGTAACAGCTATCTAGGCGACTGAAAAACATTATTAAATGTTAATCAGAATGAATAGCAGAGCTTAAGTGTGAACCTAAAAGTATCTTGGAGGCTTAAGATGTTTGAAACAATACAAACCAAGGGACTTGCAAATAAGACTCTACTTGCAATCCTCACTCTATAAATTTTGTTTGGATGGACACTAAAATCGTCCAGTTTGCACTGCTTGTAAAATAAAATTGAGTTTATTCTGGCATGTAATGTGCAGCACTATTTTCCTTCGAGCAGAGTTTGAACTCCCTCTATATGGTTCCAATGTCAGTAGCCTTGCCTATATAGGTACCACTGTTTGGTAAATTACGAAATGTTAAGGTTGCAATCAAATGATTAGATCATTACAAAAACAGATATAACAAATTATTTATGAAGAGTGTCGCCAGTTAATACTTCAGAACCTCGCACTTGTATGATAAAATAGTGAATAGGTAAATTAAAACATTAAAAGAATGAAACATGTGCAGAGATGTGTATTTTGAGAAAATATTAAAATTATTATCACAGGTTGAGAGAAACATAATAAAAACTGCATACAACAAAGGCAAAGACCATTAAGAAGTTCACGGATAATGAATTAGCATGCTAAGTATACATATATTAGAATGACAAAATATGAGCACTTACATATCTGTCAAGTTCCTGTGTTCTTATTTAAAGCTCCGCCCGTAAGCGATTATTCTCTTCTACCTAGGAATATGTTTACAGGCAATATGAGCAGCACCCTTCTTGAGCCAATAGAAAGGGAGGAAGTTGCAGAATAGAAAAATGAATCAAAAACAGGTCAATAATAACGGCGCTCTAAGTTACACGGAGAACTGCGGCACTGGATGTACATCAAGCAGGTAGCCTCAAGAAGCTCTGTAAAGACCGCTATAACATGCACTGTGGATCATTCACAGATTAGAAATGACTAATCTCCTTATTTCAACTAATGTTATTCGTGAGGCAAAGACAAAATTTATGCTCACTTAAACAACTATGTATAGAGTACTTTGTTAATGCTTTGTGAGTGAACTCATACCTGAGGCTCCCCAATCCAACGGAAAGGTTGTTCCATCTTTTGTCCTGTGGTGCACCGCTGATGCCTGCTGGAGGATCCTGCTGCAATCTCTTGAAATCCCTCATAAACCTCTTTCTTGAAGGGGTCGACATCCTCACAGCCTAAGAATAACCAAATAAGAAGCCACAATATAATCAGTAAAATTTTCCTACACAAATTCAGCCCAAATCGTGAAGATTCAGAGAGTGATTGCACCTGCAGGGAAAGTACAATTGAAGAGCCTAATAGAAGCTCATGTTGTAAGTCAATCAACTCAAATCAATCACTTACATGATCATGTTCAGTAGGCATCCATGCAATAACAAATAAGAATAAGAGAACTTTAATGTAATATATAATTTCCTTTTTGTAGGAGAAAACTGGAAGTAGCAGAGGCACTCTTATTTTGAAAGAGTTGGAAACATACCTGACTCTCTTCTGGCAATTACTACCATCCAGTGAAGAGGACACACCAGAGGCTTGTACAGAATTTGAGAGAGTAAAAGCTGCTCAGGTATCACTGCAGCAGTCTGCTGCCTAAGCGAACATGATATGTCCCCTCCGTATTCAGAAATGGTGTCTAAAGCGTCACCAAGAGCAATGGTAGAGTGCACTTGCACAAAACCTGGGCAAAGCACATCGGAGCAACCTGACGTCCTATATTCATCCGCCTGTGATTGAGAAACTGTGTTAGCGGATTGAGGTTACGTAAGCCACATCTAGCAGGTGGAGGACCAAACCCTTTGTCATTAAAACTCTCAGATCCCGGCGTAATCCCTTTAAATTGAATTTTACTTGATTAGGAAAACCATAACATAAATCAAATTTGCAAATTCTCTATTAGCAAAGGTACATGTATAATTGATGTCTATATTTACCTGTATCTATGACACCCACTACTAAATTGCTCCCCAGTTTCAGTTTTCTCTAAACAATTTGAGGAAATCCCAAGAAATTCCATGCTTTTTGTTGTATGAAGTTTTCTTTGTTGATTAGGAAACACCGAAACAACACCCGTGGACCTACACGAAGAAAAGTCGATCAACATTAGGACTAAAAAGATGAACTATACTTGATCATGGGGGTCTTAATCCTTGTATACACTATACATACTTTCTAGTTGCTTAGCTGCATCAGGTGATAACTTTGCGGCAAATTCAGAAAGACCAACTTCGTGTTTATGGAAACTTTGGTAATGTTACGAAGCCCTGCCGTAATAAGAAACAGTTAGCCAAAAGAAACAGTTTTACTGTAAGCTAACAAAAAATGACTTGATACCAAGTTATAAGTTATTTTCATTTGATTCATGCACACCAATTATCATCACATCTATCATGTATGCATCCAATATTATATGTTGATCTCTCAAATTAGTAAAAATGACAGTTATAAAGATTACGAAATAGCATCTGAAAGAAGTGCAACATGTATTTGTTACTCCCGAAAAGGATAAGATAATATGTGTAGAAAAGTGAAATCAACCATTGTTCTGGGAATTAGTCGAGTTTTATAGTTCTCAAGTCAAAAATAGATGTCATAGATATAGACAATAGTGCAGTATACATATCTGAAGTACTCCGAAATAAATACAGAAGGGATAAAATGTAATCATAAAGTTTAGTTGACAAAATCAACAGATAAAGATGGTTAATTTACCTCTTGGCTACCCACGGATGATACAGACCCACTCCCTATTGTCATATTCGAAGAAGCATAAAATATGCATGGCAGTATAAATCTATTATAGCCATGGTCCTGCTCCGCAAGGAAACCTGTTTTATCTAACCTATGTACGTTTATCTCGATATGCCTGCCCCCTTCGCAGCCAAGTTTAGTAGCTGTGAAGAAAATTTGAGCGTTCCAACGTCAGTAATATAAACCAAACAGAGAAGAAGGAAAAAAGTAATCCTAATATTCAGTTACACGTTTTCATAAACTAAGAAGAGAAATTAACTGGATGTGCTTGGTATTCGCATTTATTCCATAATGCGCATACGGAACATGAGCAGGGTCCATGAAATTTTCGTTCAAAACTTCATATCTGAAAAGTCAAGGTCTATCAAAAAATGGAATAAAAGTACATGAAGTTAAAGGAGCAAGCTTTCAAAGGATGAGGAAAAAAGAAGAATGTTACAAATGTAAAGAAAACAGAACAAGAAACAGTAGAAAGGAATACCCATAGGGAATTTCTCTATTCCCCATTAAGGATGTAAACGATGGATCATCAACCTCTGGGATGTATGAAGGTTTTTCTTTTGCAGCAATATCTTTATATTGAGGGTCTGTGTTTGGCCAAAACCAAAGAAGTCTATTTTGTTCCAAACTTGGATACACTCTGGCACATGCTTTCTTGAAAGTGTTGACCTGTAGGCAGTATTTTGCATCTGAATGTTAATGCTTGTGTTTATAAGAAATTACTTCATTCGAGAAACTTGACAACAGCAATCCACCATTTTTCCTTGACTGGTCATCGCAGCCTTAATGGCTTTGCAGATAAAGCAGTTGTTATTAGGTACTTTCACTTGAAGGTAGTTGTTTTCCAAAATGATCATGACTGTCAAGTCTAGCTGCAGTAAACTGTAATTGGCATTATCTGAATAAAATTCCCAATAACAAAAAAGAGAACACTTACATTTCCCTCTGGCAACAAAGTCACTTGTGCAAACACCTCATCAGTATCTGCCTCAGCCTAAACACACACAAAGTCAAAAATTGAAAGTCATCAGCACATAAAAGAAAACCCCCTGAAACCCTAATTACACGAATTGAGATTTTACCTTCAATTGTACATTGATTACACGACAAAGGATCTTCGTTGGAAGATCATAAACCGGCATCTGCTGATCAGCTGCTTGATTCATCGACGCTTCAACCTAAATTTCATAACAAATCAGATCTTTCACAAATTTTTTATCCAAAAATTCTAAATTAAAGGAATTTTGAAGAAAAATTTAGCTAAGAATATTAAAGTAAAAAGTAATTACCTGTTCAATATGAAAATAGAAAACGAAGTCAACTTCTGCACGATTGCCCATCCTTCTTCTAATTCAATGCTATTTATCGGTTCCATTGTGCCCTAACTATCTTTACTCCAAACTCTGAAAACTCTCGACTCAGTTTACGGCATATGTGTGCTCAGAATATTGAAGTAGCATTATCAAATGCACTTGCACATGCTCTAACAAACAGTATTACCATTAATTAATGGATTAGTTAGAAGATGATATTTTCATCACACCAAAAAGATTAACATTAATTGGTTAGGTAACCACATCGTCATAAGTAGACACCAAATGAAAAATTAAGCCAAAGGAAAAACTTAATCGCATTAGTCAATTCTATGTTCCATTTAATCACATTAGACGCCAAAATCTATAGTATATTTTAGCAACTAAATGAATATTTACTCTTTCATCAATTCGTTTGGTGACTGACTATTTTCAAATGAATAATATAGCAGATATCAAAATCTATATACAGAAGAACTCAGCATTAATCAGTTTGGTGAACATATCTTATCGTCGCACCGCATTATGGAAAGATGCTATATATTAACGACATACAAATATACAATGCCT
This sequence comes from Papaver californicum, assembly GCA_023531435.1. Classification (NCBI taxonomy): domain Eukaryota; kingdom Viridiplantae; phylum Streptophyta; class Magnoliopsida; order Ranunculales; family Papaveraceae; genus Papaver; species Papaver californicum. The sequence continues at coordinate 22,787 of JAJJMC010014950.1, forward strand.
TCTATACTTTCATATTTTTTAGATGCATGAGTAAATATATATTTACATTTTACTACTACGCCCTCACAGGTTCACACTATAAAATGGAAGGTTTAGTGAACACAAGAGACACTGTGAGCAAGCTTGCTTATATTTAGAGAAAGTGGAAAAGATTTTAAGTCTACCATGGAAAAAGATAATAAGATGTTTTTTCTTATTCTCATGATCATACCAATGCTTTTTGTGGATAGTAGTACTTACTACTATTCTAAGAGTTTCGTTATCCTAGATGTTGGTACAGCCTAAGATCCTGGGGCCAAATGCTACTGGAATTTGAGAGACCCTACATTTCTTAAAAGATCGAGCACTGCTTGTTTGAACTCTAAGAATTTAGAATAACCTCAAATATATTTTTCAAACCAATTACACTTCAATGCTGATTTTGTATGCAAATTAAGTTAATCAACTACCTTTACTTGATCCAAATATCAAATACCCTTGACAAATGAAGTACATGGAAACAATTTTGCACCGGGGATTTAATCAAAACTTTAAGTTTGAGTCATCACAACAAGTCTGTTTTTCGTGTTTAAAATTAGAGAATGATATATATATATATATATAGATACATATGGAGATGAAAAAAAAAACACTTTTCGTACTATTCATTATTCATCAATTAACAACATCTTACAATTAGAATATGCCTATTTATATAGAAAAGCATCACCGGCGCATAAGACTTTTTTTTTTCAAAGAAAAGATTAAAATGTTATTCAAAATTGCAATAGAATTTGCAAAGATTAATCAGTGAAAAATAAATACTAAACTAAGAGTTACAACAATCGAGAGGTTTTGATGGGGTAGCATATATAACCCAGAATTGACAAACTACAATTATTTTTCTTGAATACAATAGTTATTCATTCATTTTAAAAGAGAAGTGTATCAATAACATTAACTTCTGGCATCATCTCTAATTACTGATGGATGTTTTAAAAAGGAATTCAAATTTATAGACCTCTAACAACTAGGGTGTATAAGTACCCCTTATTTTATTAGGTAATCGATTTTTAAATTCGTATTGGAAATAAAAGGAAAAAAAACAGCACAGTGGTTTTGAATTTCATTAAAAACAAAAAAAGATACTCGTGCACCACTATTTTAAAAGGGTGCAAAAGTTAACACTATGGTAAAAAGTTAAATACAACAGACCGTGGAAGTTAAATACAACAGACTATGGAATTGAACCCATGCAGAGACCATTCCAAAGAGGCATTTAGGGTCACAAGCCCTCATACTTTTTTTAAATTGTTACATCACTCATACATCTAATGTTAAAACTACTTTTTGACCACCCCCACAAATTTATGACAACCCTTGTGCAAGTGTGCTCCATTGAAACTCACTCACAATATTCGAAAAAATACATAAATTAAGGAATTTCAAGATATTTTAATTCCTATTTTATCGATAATTATGTTCATCATTATATAAATTTTCCATTTAAATGGTACATGCAGTATGTTAACTTAGCATTGTGCCGATATATTAAAATTTCTCCTATCACATTTTGATCTTCAAGAACAAAAGTACCCCATCAAACTACTGTCCTGGATTCGCCACTGACCTCATACAAGGTCAGTCTACCACAACTGCAATAAACAGGTACAAAAATACCATAGAGAAAGGGGTTGATGCAATTAATCTTTTTATTATTTAAATGCAACCTATCTATTCAATTTTCATATTTATGATAAATCCAAGAACAATTAAAATTGTAGATCACTAGTTAGCTCTCTAACTAACTAATTTCAAGATTATGATATAATTAAACTTAAATAGTTTCTTACTTATTTTTTTTCTCTCTCTCTTTTTTTCTTCCTATCATGCGGATACATAATGTATTAATTAGCATTCGGACTTGTAGACCTATTTAGCGCAAAATTTGAAAATGCCACATTCATTTATTATAGGTATAAAACTTGTATGACTTTGACGTGCTAAAGTAATGCAAAACCAACTTAGAAGAAGACTCAAATTAATATGAGGTAAAATAAGAACATTTCAAAATCTATATACATTTTTTTTCCATCACATCACATTAAGGAAATATGCTATATATTGAAAACATACAATGCCTTCAATCCTCTTTCACATTTTAGATTCATGATAAGTTAATGAAAAGAAATTAGATTATTAACTAAATGGTTATAAATATATTCACATTTATCGTTACCCCTCAGTGTTCACATTATAAAATGGAGTGTTGAAAACAAGAAAAAAGATAGTGTGAGCGAGCTTTTTAGTTAGACAGAAAGAAAAAGAATAGTCTACCATGGAGAGTAATAAGAAGGTGTTATTTCTAGTCATGGTCTTAACAATGTTTTTTGTGGATAGTAATTACTATCCTAAGAGTTTCATTATCCTAGGTGGTGTTGTTGCCCAGGATTCCAAGGCTAGTGAAACCGGCACTACTAGTTATAACGTGATCAACGGTGCCAGCGGAACCATACATGATAATGGCCCCGACAATGTTGAAAATGGTGATACATCGTCGCAAGAACTACCACCACCTGCGTCTGTATCTACACCATCATTGGAACTATCACCACCTACGTCCACATCTACACCGTCTGAATCTGTACCAGTGGAAGTACCACCTCCTGTGTTTTTATCCACACCATCTAACGTTGTACCAGTTTATGGTGGCAGGTATGGTTTTCCTTGGTGGCCAATTCAAGTTTCAGAATCTGTGCATGATGATTCTATGTCTGCATCTGAGCAAGGTCCCGTGAAAAAGCAGACACAACTACAGCCATAGAGGTTGCTTTTTTGGCATGTGACCAACAATTCCATAGAACAATCTTTGAGGAAGGAGACTCAAAGACTGTCATCATATACTAAATAAGAGCCACAATTATTGTTATACTTTTGATATAAAATAAGTGTGCAAGTGAAAGTATGCAACTCTTTCTAGGAGAATAATAAAAAGCAAACTTATTGTTATATCTTTAAATCATTTATCTATCTCATAAGTTTTATCTCTACTAATATCATTCGTATTGTGGCTTTTTCCTTCGAGAATACCGGAAAACATTCAATATCTTGATCATCAGTGTAACCAAATTCGACTAGATATTCAAAATATAATCAACCAATTTTACATTCTTCTGAAATTTTCAACCAGCGGGACATATCTCTACGCCGCGTTGATTGTGTTTGGATTTATTATATAAATAAAAACAGAACTGGTAGATTGCAGAAACATATGGATGCCATCCAGTGATCATTAAGGTATTTGCATTCAGACTTCATGCAGATTTTGAACATGCCTCGTTCATTTTTTATTTTATTTTGAACGGGGCAAAACCAATGTTACAAAAGAAAACAATTACAATTAGGAAATGTCTTCATAATAGTAAAGAAAATATTTAACGGCCACCTTGATGAGTTGCTCTGCTATTCTTGTTTTCCGATTGAAATTCTTGCATTTTCTTTCATTCTAGATGCCCCAAATTACAGCTGCAGCAGGAGGTACCATGTTCCAAATGTGACAAGAAGTGTACGTCTTCAAGCTGAGTTTGACTACGCCAAGAAAGTAAAATTAACATAATCATCTGGATATATTAGGCATTGTGTTCCAGAATTTGTTGGGCAAATGGTAATCCGATAGTTGAAAATAAATCATTCCTCACGTGACATATCACGTCTTTGATCTGTAATATATATATATATATATATATATATATGTTTTCTTGAGTACTAACCATTAAACCACAACCAATATGAACGTGCGGAACCAAATACTACAGCAAGTCATTAGGATTTAGGAGCTATAGTTGCCATTTTTGTTCTTGTTACTGGTTGGAGCTATAGCAACTATATTCCTCTTCGTTTTTCGTTTAACAAAATTTATCTTTTCTTTATCATAAAAAAAAAAAAAAAAAAAAAAAAAACGAATTAGACTGAGAAGATTTTGTTACCATTAAAGCCAAAATGGTGTGCTCAAAGAGCAGAGTTAACTGAGAGTTGTATAATTGCATGAGTTGAAGGAGATCCATTCATGAGTCCACCAGCGGGTCTCTACTTTGATGATTTTATTTTTTATTTGTTTTTCTTAAGATTCACTCATTTGTTGGACTAGACGTGATTTTTTTTTTTTTTTAATTTGTGAAATACTATCTAGAGTCCCAAACACTAGCATATATCAAACTGAGAAAGTAGTAAGTTTGGGTTGAAAGGATTTTCTATTATTGAAAGATAACCAAAAGAAATTACAACTACGTACAAACCTTTTTTATTTTTGTTTTTTTGGTTTTGACACAAACAATTACAGACTTTCATCAAGCTATAACTGTAACAGCAACGGAAATAAAACTATAATAAAATAGTTTCTGACAAACTGTTATAATAGAGACGAATCAGAGGACTCATAGGTCCATTGTAACGATGACATAAAATGAAATCCTATCCTCTGATAGAAACTGAGCAGTGATATGATATCCTCCAAGCTTTATTCTGATAAAATATGAACACCTCCCGGTATCTATAATTCCAATACACATGGTAACAAACTCGTAGTTATCAAAAGATAGCTAGGCTCCTCGAGCAAGAGCCCTTTATTTTGTAGCAGTACTAGTAGTACCTACTTAACGTGTTGGCATATTATTTGGTGAACAAACGTTTGGAACGTTTGTAAGTGATATACAAGAACTGTTTGTTGAATCTTTAGGTGGTAAACAAGGAAGCTTCATAATATCTGCAAGTGAAACACAAGGAATTGCAGGTAGGCTACACGAAACAGAATTGAAATTTGGGAGTGCTACACAATCAGTAGCATATGCTTGTGCAAGTGTTACACAATTGATGGAAGAAATTTTATTCTTTGGCAGACAAGGGAAAGATTCGCTAGGAGTTGTAGTAGTAGTGGTACTGTTTGTATCTGTAGTAGGAGTAGTAGCAGTGGTACTGTTTGGAATAGTTGTGGTGGTACCGGTTGTATCTGTGGTAGGAGTTGTAACAGTAGGACAGTTTGTATCAGTAGGAGTTGCAGGACAGTTCGTATTCGTGGTAGGGGTAATAGTAGTAGTAGGGCAGTTTGCATCAGTAGCAGGAGTAGTAGTAGGACAGTTTGTATCAGTTGCAGGAGTAGCAGTAGGACAGTTTGTATCAGGAGTAGTAGTAGTAGGACAGTTTGTATCGGTTGCAGGAGTAGTAGTAGTAGGGAAGTTAGTATCAGGAACTGCTACTGGAGGAGAATCTGGAATTGAGCTAGTATAAGGAACTGTTACACGAGGAAAATCTGGATTCGAGCTAGTTTCAGGAACTGTTACCCGAGGAGAATCTATGATTGATGGATCATAAGGAACACGAGCTACCGCCGTGTTTGTCAATGAAAATGTTATGATGAACAAACACAAGACAGATAGAAATACTTTAGAAAAACCCATGGCTACACTTCAGGTTTGATTATAAGAAAAAAAGAGATGGAACAACTTATGAAGAGAATTTGTTGTGGGATGAGTTTTTGTTTGTTTAACATCCATTTATATAGGCAATTGCAATGTCTCAAGATTTAATTAATGGACCTACTATCTGTTGACATGTACATGTTAAGGGACCATCTCTAACTACTCATTGATGTGCTATAACTTGAATAAATATGCACAAAAATGTAATAGGGATTGTTACTGGTGTAATTAATCTTCTTATCTGTGTAATCGATCTATTATTTTGTTTCTCATTTTACCAATAAATCCAAGAACTATAATAGATACTTAATGCAATCCATATTCTAGAATAATTGACTAGCTATCTAGCTCATTAATCTCACATTTATGATATAATTAATCTAAAATTTTGTATCTTTTTGTTACTATGGATATCATGCAGTGATTATGGTATCAACCATTGGAATCGAATTTTGAAAATGCCTCGCTGATCATAATTCCAATCAGTCTAATTCCAAACTGTTTTATCCAAGATAGAAACGAACTGCAGTGACTTTCACGGGGTAAAGAAATGGAAAACAAGCCTAGATAGAAGAAGAGTCAAACGTGGTGAAGGTGATTAATGTAAAGTTAAGGAGGGAGTTGCTAAATCCTAATTGTTTATGCCAAATTCTTATCAGCATGAACAACCAATGATTTGTCAAAAGATCTAGATTGAAATCCTTATCTTTCATTTTGTTACACTATATCATTTTAATGTTCAAATCGAGTCATATAAGCATATCAATCATGAAGAAGATTAAAGAACAACAATTCACCAAATTGGACATTCCATTAGAATTACATCTATCAATTTCAAATTGTTTATAAGTATGGAAAAAAGTGTATACATACATCCATAATTTCATACTACATCACTCTGTAAATACATACCTAATAGTTTTTTCCTAGTTCCAGTATCTTTCCTTCGTCTTTTTTCTCTTCCAAATTTTCCGACCCCCTCTCTGTTGAATAAACTTCTCTATTTGTAGTTTGGTCAATGGGTCCATCTCTTTTTCCTTTCTATCTATCTTTTATGTTTGATGAGTCATGTTTTTCCCGATCTTGTCTGTCAATTTATTGATTATCGTTCCACTGTATTCTTTTGGTCCGATACCTTTTGTCCTGTTACTTCCTTGTGTTCTCTATATTTTATGATTATCTTTGGATCAGGACTTTCTTATGCACTGTCATGCTTTCGCCTTTTTGGCCCGTTACCTTGTACTATTGACACGTGCTCTTCGTACTTTATGAGTCATATTCTTCCCGATCCTCAATGTCAGCTATGCAGTTAAAGTAATTTAATCAATTAATGCTTTCACTTTTTCACTCTATGCGCATTTATTGCTCCTGCTTTCCCGTTCCATTTACATTTAATGCTTTCTGTTTCGATCAGAGTACTAACGCTTTCCCGTTCCATTTGCATTTAATGCTTTCTGTTTCGATCAGAGTACTAACACTTTCCCGATCGTACGTATCGATCATGCAACGATATTTTCAGTCTTTTACATCTGTCATCCACTCGAACTTTTATAAGGTTTTGATTGTGTGTTTCTCGCTCTTTTATAAATCTCTGCTTGTTTGCCTAATCGTTTGACACGTGCTATTTTGACTTTTATTTCTTAACAACTTGCCCCCTTCTTCTTCTTTTTTCAAAATTTTTAACGGTTGATCCTGAGTTTTAAAAAAAGTAGAAGAACAATAGTTACTCTTTATCTATCATTACTTATTTTCGCACGTTTTCCCGGATTTTCTGTTAGCAGTAACTTCTATTATCACGTTTGTGTCAGTTAACATCTTTCGAGAAAATCAAATCTTTTCCTCGATTAACACCTTTTCCATTTTTCACGGTTCGTTTATCCCTCCCTCTTAAATAGGATTCAGTCTTTTCTACTTCTGTTTTTTCTTCTTAAAGTTGCAGCTCTTTCTCTTCCTTAAACTTTTCAAATATTCTTATTATCTCTCTGTTATTCTCTCATCCTCCAACGATTCAGGATTTTTTTGCATCAATCATATTTGGTCTACTTTCGATCAAGACCATTGTTTCCCCTCTTTCTACATGTAAGTGACTTTCTAATCCTTCTATATCTATTTTTTTTTGGTGTTTAACCATGATGAATATTGACTTTATGAAAACAGGGATGATTGAAATGGTGATTGTTTATGATTTTTCTTCCCTAATTGCTTCTTTTTATGAACTTGAATTTTTTGATTCTTTCATGCATTGATTCTTCCCTTTCTTTTTCACATATAAAAAATACATTTTCATTATGTCTTTGAGAACTCAAAATATTGCTCTTGAGATTGATTCTCAACACGGTGATCAGCCAGAAGTAAGGATATCTTCTCGGAGTAATGCAACTAGATATGCCGCAACTCGGCATACTCGTGATACTGCATCTAACCCTTTTGTGGCCGTTAATGTTGCCCCCAGGAGTAACCGTGGACATGCCAGTTGTATCTATAAATCAATGAATATTAAAGAGTTCAAAGAAAAACATCATCTTGAGGGATTCAGAGTTTGTCTTTATGGTGGAGATAAAGATGCAGCCTCCAGAGCGAAGGAAGAACTAACCTTGCCTGTTATACTCCAGACACCACAGAGCAACAACATTATGCAGTTGAAAATTTTTATACCACCTATGCGGATAGTGTTTCCGTAAGAAATTTTGTGAAGTGGAGTGTTAGTCCTCTTCGCAAGTGCAGTTCGGGATTCCCCTTGTTGCGCGAAATTGACGATCCGAAGCTCAAGTATGTTCCGGGAAGTGGAGAAAGAGTCTGATTGGAACAAGAAGAAAGAATCCGATTGGATCATGACTACAGGTGGTGGGTATTTGGTATTTGGTCATATTTCCAAGGATGAAATTCCTTGGGTATTTGGTCATATTTCCAAGGATGAAATTCAAGATGTTCGTGGGCGTTTCCCCAATTATTGTCCCTGGAAATTAAATTTCAGTGATTATAAATTCGATTATGAGGTTCGCACAGCGTTTCCCCAACGGACCAGGCTATATCGGGACAGCCCGATGTTGTTGCGGGACGGTCCGCTGAAGCTTCTGGTCAAATTGCTTCGGGAGCGGACCGGGCTATATTGGGACAGCCCGATGTTGTTGCGGGACGGTCCGCTGAAGCTTCTGGTCAAGCTACATCGGGAGTGTCTGATACTATTACGGGCCATCCCGCTGCTATTGCA
>JAJJMC010014980.1:0-23760 GCA_023531435.1 Papaver californicum
ATGGTTCGGACTAGTTGCACTTCAGACTGGTGTATCGGGACACTGTGCGTAGCGGAAATGCTGAGCTACGCTGACGTTGTTGCCACGTGTTAGAGCAGCTTTTTGGTACTAACAAAGGGTAAGACAGTCATTTCTGGAGGGAAAAGCGTTCTCGATGGCCTTACGACATTCCATACTGCTTCATTCGGTAAGAGTCTCATTCTCTTGTTTTACCTGATTGATTGATTGATATTTGATGCATCTATCTTTAGGTAAGCCTAAGCCGGTTAGAGACTTAACTGTGTGAAAGTGGTTAGGGCCAAACCTAGCTTAGGCATTAGGGCAATCGCCCTTCCCCAAAGATTGTTGGTCCACCAAGCCTTTTTCGTATAGTATTTCTTAACCAGATCAAAGACTCACTAGACCATCAATCCAGCTAGAAAAGAAAATGGTTCGACAAGCTCCAAACATCTAGTGTGATCAAATGTGAGGTCGGGCCCTACTGTGAAAACCTTAATAGCTCAGTTTGAGCAAACTTTTGTATCCGTATCTAAAATTATTCCCTTTTATTTTAAATGCAGCTGCAACTGGAACTGGATTTATTGCAAGAGATATGACATTTGAAAACTATGCTGGACCAGAAAAACATCAAGCAGTAGCCCTAAGAGTAGGAGCAGATCATGCCGTTGTGTACCGGTGTAATATAATTGGATATCAAGATAGTTTATACGTGCATTCACAGCGACAATTGTATCGCGAATGTGATATATATGGCACAGTTGATTTCATTTTCGGTAACGCTGCTGTAGTTCTTCAAAATTGCAATATCTACGCTCGTAAACCCATGCCCCACCAGAAAAACACAATTACAGCACAAAACAGGAAGGACCCGAATCAAAATACAGGAATTTCGATCCACAATTGCAAAATCGAAGCCACTCCAGATCTCAAAGCAGCGCAGATGAATGAATCAACGTATCTTGGCCGTCCGTGGAAAATGTATTCGAGAACTGTTTATTTGTTATCGTATATGGGAGATCATATCCATCCAAATGGATGGTTAGAATGGAATGATACATTTGCACTTGATACATTGTACTATGGGGAGTATATGAATTATGGTCCGGGTGCAGGTGTTGGATCACGGGTCAAATGGAGTGGGTACCGAGTTATAACTTCAGCTGTGGAAGCAGCTAAGTTTACCGTGTCTAGGTTTATATACGGATCTTCTTGGTTACCAGCAACTGGAGTTGCTTTTGTTGCAGGATTATTGGTTTAACTTGCATATAATGCGGTGGATATATAGGATGTTTCTTTTCGGTAAACAATTCTTCTTTTTGGGGTCGATTTTTCTGTATACAATTAATAGTTCAATTTTCAGTTTCACTTTTATTATTGTAGAATGAGGCATATGTTCACATTGTGGCCCTTGGAATATTTGTACAGTTTAATTCATCCTAAATATCATGGAAAGTCTAGTTAGTTTTCAGCGCTGAACAAGTTGATCGAAATGTTTTGTTTTATTTTTGGTTTTTGTTTATTTTCTCTTTTTAGAACAATAGAAGAAAGTGTGCGCCAATCGGAGTTGTTCTAGCATTGCCGTGATGAAATAACATGACAGATGCTTTCTAAAGCACCAATAAAGCAATCAATAGCTTTCATATCATAATCTTTTATTATTAAGGCCATGTACCGAAGTTAAAAACTTCGGGGCCCAATAATAGTGGGGACCTAAAGTAGAGGGTTACTCAGCTCCATATGTAGCGTAAGGTCTATTTTCTGACCGAAGGATCGGTCATGTATTTTGCTGAAACGGGGGTATGAATTATTAATTTTCTGCATTCTCAGTCTCACTCTTTATGGGTAACTAATTTATTTCTAGTAGGATTAGGTATCTTGTGGTTCTTGTACTCTGACAATCACACTCATAGTCTATCAAGAAACGAAAATGTCATGGGAGAACAATGTCGGTGGACAAATACATGAAGAGATAGCTCAACAATTTTAGAGATTAGTGGGGCCCATTAAAACCAGAAAAAAGAAACTGTACGTTCCAAATTAAGTTTCCATGTGCTAATTATTGGGTGGTTTTTCTTTCTTGTGGTTGTATAAATAAGTAGAAATTTAGTCCATTGAAATTTTAGATTATTCTGTTTTTCTGCTGAGTTCCATTTCTCATGGATTAATCGCTTAAATACGGCACATGCAAGATGCATGCGTAGGTTGTTTTGTAGTACATAATTTATGGTCCACTTTGATGTCGAAGTTGGATATGTTTTGGAAATTTTCCTTACATTCCAGTACTCATACTCTTTTTTCTTGGTTTGTTTTCTTTCGTAGTCTTTACAAATACAAATTCCCGAAGAAGAAAGTTTTGATTTTTACCTTTACTACATTTTCTCAGGTCGGTAGGGTTTATAAAAGTGGAGCCAGCCAGTGGACTGGCCAGTAACCAGTTCACTGGAGTCAGCTGATTTGGTAAAATGTGACATTGGCAGACTGCAGAATTTCCTTCTCAAACGACACAACCATTCATGTGAGAACATGTACTTCTGGTAGGTCGTTTTTTGAACTTTGAAGAAGTTACGGTAGCTAGGCTAGGGATAGTAGTTTTGTTATTCGTAGACTTCATCATGAATGTGGGTCATATACGTCCTAAGGAAATGAAAACTTCTGCAAGAAATCACATGAATGTAGGTCTGTTATCCCGCTACCCGTCTACATCTGAGATGGTCAGTGATGAATGGTCTTCTCCACCAGATTTCTTACTGGTTGATTTGAAGACGGAGACCGACTCGAACCATTTAATTACTTAGTTTCGATTAATTTAAATTGTTTATTATCTAAAAATATAAATAACCATGCTATCCCGTAAGGTTTTACGGCGGGAGTTACAAGACCGAAATATATATGGTTTTACCATTAGATAATCTTCTTCTTTAAAAGACTAATTTAATTATGCTCTCACGTTAAACGATGATCAAAACTCCTTATTTAATTAAAAATGAACAATATTCATACATTTATATTGTTTAATATTGTTCAAACACATTAATATTAAAACGGTAGCGATCACCTACCTTATCCGTAAAAACTAAAAAAAAAAAAAAAATCCGGGAAAAAAAAAACTTATCATACCCCGATATCATATGGTTCCAAGACTCTACATCCCGTTCATCCAGTCTATCAAAGAGATTTTCCGCTATATTTAAACAGCCCAACTTGTTGTGCATAGAAATGAGAGAATTAATAACCATTTCAATCAATAGCTAGTGAAGTATCAAGTATTTCTAATATTCTTTCTACTTTCTCCTTTCAAGAAGGTGTCTCGGATAGTAGTCTTTGGATTGGTAATGAAAATGGTCAATATACGGTGAAAGATGGTCTTAAGATCTAAGAGGAACAAGATTTGCCAAATTACACAATTGATGTGGTATGGAGCCGCAATTACCCTAGCAAAATCAATTTTTTTCTTTGGCTCCTCTCTCATGATAGGGTAATGACTAAAGATAAGCTTCGGAGAAAGGGCATGGAGGTCTCTAGCCTTTGTTGTTTTTGCGACGATAATGATGAAACTAGCGAGCATCTATTCTATGATTGTTGGAGGATTCGAATGATTTGGGATTACTTCATTGAAGGGTCTAGGAGCAATTGGAATTATTCATCCAACATCTCTCAAAACGTCAAATCTTGGAAAATAAATTGGGGAGATGATCGACTTAGTGGAATTTGGAACAACATCCCGGTAGCAATTTGGTGGTGTATTTGGAAGGAGCGCAATGCAAGGGTCTTCGAAAACAAAAAGAAAAGAGTAAAAGGTATCATTAGAAATGTTAAACTTCAAGCGTTTTTTGGGCCGAATCGAATATAAAAATGTTAGGTCTAACCGTCAATTTAATTGTAGCCCTTTGGGATTCTTTATTTCGTCCACCTTGATTGTATATGTTTTATTAATTTTTCTTGTGGGTTTTTTGTATTCATTGGGTTGAGGTACCCCCTTAAGTACTTTCTCTTTGCAATGAATTTTCTCATTTCGGATCAAAAAAAAAAAAAAAAACCATTTTATCTTACTTAAAACCTCTTAGAATGACCATGCCATAAAAAAAACCATTTTATCTTACTTAAAACCTCTTAGAATGACCATGCCATGTAAAGCCTTACCTTCACTAACGTTCTTAGAGTTCCCAAGACCTTAAAAAGTGCAACTAATTACGATTTCATCAGGATCAATTTCTGATTCCTTCGCTGCCCAAACTAAATCTAAGCATTCACGTATACGACCTTTTCTTGCATAAACAGGTTGGAGAATACAAAAACAAGATATTGCTGCTCTTAATCAATTTTGTGGTTATAAATTGGTGTGAAATGTCAAGTTTTGATAGTCTGGATGCATAATAATAGGAATCTCTTATTATTACCCTTAACTCCTCTTAATCATAATAGTAGTAGTAATACGAGATTTAGAACAATTTTTTTTATATAATTGAAGATCCACCACCACCATCAGAATCTATTTTACTTAATTGCATAATCGAAGAAAGTTCTAAAAGAAATATTTTCTTCTTAATTAATCTGTACAGCACATTCACCAGGTTTTATCATAAGATTATTGATTGATTACAAGCTGGTAACAATTGTAAATCTTTTTAGAAATGACATCATATAGTCTGCAATTAAGGTTTAATGCATCGGGATGGGGTTCGGCAAAGACCTCCCACATCAAATCAAAAATTCTCATCGAACCCGATGCGTAGCACGAGTTATATGTTAATTTTGATAAAAAAAAAAACTTAATAGTAAGATAATTATTATGAGAAGTTAAATATGACCGGTACGTAACACGAGTACAAATCTAGTTGCAGATGATTTCATTAAAATTCGTTTTACTAACCAAATATCCCGGTGGTAAAGTTATTTATGTGAGGAATAGATTCATTGCCAAACATGAATTTATGGATCTTTCTTTAGTTAGAGGTAACATTTGCAGGAGGAAAAACAATCAGCTTAATAACATTTGCAGTATCATATATTAATCAATTGAACTGGAACCTAAATTTCATGTAATTCTTCAATTTGCTCTTGCTCGACCAATGCCCCGATCATTGTCCTATCGCCTTCTTCAGTGATGGTGCAAATACTGGTCCTTGTCCTTACAATTTCGAGGTAATTGGCTTCGTCACCCTGACTTTTTAACATTAATGAATTTGTGGTGGAATTATTAAAAAAATTCTAGTAGTGCCGGTTTTGTTCTCTACAAGAAATTACATATTCTAAAGCAAAAGCTCAAAACCTGGAAAAAAAGATGAGTTTAATCAAACTAACAGGCAAACTGAAAACTTCGAAGAATCTTTATAAAGCTTGATGAGTTTGAGGATGAAAATAACGGTCTTACTAAAGAAGAATATAGGATCTAAGGTTGAAAGAAAAAAAAATGGAATATTGTAACTTAGTACTTCTTCAAGTTGAGGTACGAAGGAGTTTAATTAGAGATGACAGGATGAAGAATAATAACATAAAATATGATTATAGAATTGTATCATGACACGATGAGGAGATACCTCATATAAAAGATCAAGGTCAATGGTTTTTAACTTCTGATCTTAAAGTTATAAACAGAGGTGGTGCAGACTTCTTTGAAAATATATTTCAATTTTAAAATAATTTAAGGCCTGTTAGAAGGCGTGAATTTTAATTTTTTTTATTTGAAATGCTAATGATTGAGTGATTATAAAGAGAAATTGAAGAAGAAGAAATGATCATCGTAATGAAATTCTTAGGAGAAAAACAAACCCATTGGACCACATGGTTATCCTTTTTTCTTATGATCATTGCTGAGAAATTATGAAAATGGATGTTGTTGGGGATAAAATGATGTTCCCACAGTTAATTGGACCGTAAGCCAAAAACGAAGCATTTCAAGTCCGCATGCTGATTCCCGGAAACACTTCCGTTCCCAGTTTGTCTGCATGCTGAAGTAGACAATTCATTTTTCCCGCACTTAAAATCATTCCCAAGTGAAGAGAACATAATTCAAAGATGAAAGTTCCCACTCAAGCTACGCAATCCCAGCCCAATAAAATGGTTCGCTCGTGAGCCCGTTCCCGCAAGACAATGAAGTCCGTAAGGTTTTATTCCCTCTCAAGTGCTGTGTCTGAATCATAGAATTTTTGTTCGTCCTGCATGAAGTGAAGTGGAAAAGTGTATACATTTGTTTCCCGCCAAGACTAAACTTTCGAACCATCCAATCATGTTGATCGAAAGTGGTAAAGTTTGTATGCTTGCATTTCCCGCTCAAGGCATCCTTATAATGTCCGAAGCTTTACATGTCTGATCCAAGCATGACTGCACAAGCTGTGCCAGATATACCTTGTCCCGATCCATGCTATCCCGATGGACCAAGTCAATCACGACCGTTCCATCTTGGACCGAAGCGACGTCATCATTTCCCAAAGTGACGTCATCACGTCCCGATCCCGAAGCGACGTCATTATTTTCCCGAAGTGACGTCATCAATTCCGAACCCCAACTTGGTCCAAAGCGACATCATCATTTCCCAAAGTGACGTCATCAATTCCGAACCCCAACTTGGACCGAAGCGACGTTATCATTTTCCCGAAGTGACGTCATCAATCCCGATGCACCAAGTCAATTCCGCACCAACTTTTGGATAAAGGTCATTTTGAAGATAAGGATAATAAGAACACGTGGCGGATCCCGTTGACACATGGCGAAACGTGGTGAATCCTCTACGACACATTGCGAGCTTAGAAGAATCTCCATCAACACGTGGCGAACTTTGATGACATGTGGCGAAGGGTATTTTACTAATTATTATCTTTTTATCCCTATAAATATAATTTTAGAGAGAAGAAGAAGGGGAATTTTGGCCCGATGGAGGCTTCCTCTGCTTCATTTTTAACTGTAACCCAGATATGAATAAAAACTCCAACTTCATTACCCGTGGATGTAGGCTAATCATGGCCGAACCACGTTAAATCTTTTGTGTTACCTTCATTTTCGTATATCTTTTATTATGATCTTTGGTTATTTTTTTCCTATGAGAAATTCGGCAGAAACAATTTGGCGCTAGAAACATGGATGTCTAATGGATTTATCCAACCTGACACACCGGAAACATCAACAATGGAGAAATCATCAGAGAAATTTGACAAACCCTTCAGCAGCAGTTCTGATTTCTTTGTTTTGTTCTTAATCTTTAGATTTGAACTTTTAAAACAACGATTTGAGAAGTTATCTCCTCAAGCATTTGATTTGCAACTTTCAGTTTGAATTCATTGAGTTTTAAAACAAGTCAGAAAACATACTTCTGAAATCTCATCTCAGTATTTTCTCTTACAGTAGAAAAAAGAAAGTTTCTTTGGAAAATCCGATTTACTACCAAGAAAACTAAGGCTTTGTTATGTGAAATAATCTTGCCAACTGTTAAAGGACCATTGTCCACAAACCCATATGATAGATTTTATTTGAAACGGCAAGAGTAAAAAAAAATAAAAATAAAAAATCCTGTAAACTTTTATTCAAATCCAATTTCGAATTCAGATTAATTATAACCAAGATTTGTTTTACAAACCCATTTATACAATCTTGAAAAGAGAAAGCATTAAAATTTTAACTTAATTTGGGAATTTTTCTCACTAATTTAATTCAACTTTTCTTTATGAATTAATTGCTGCAATTACTATGACTATATGTATGATTTGGATGGTTGGGTTTATCTTGAATGTGAATATGATTGCAGGGAAGGAATTTTTGCTTGAGTGAAATCAAAGCCAATTTTATGCAGGAATCATTCACTGAATTGCACGAAAAAAGCTTGAAGAAATGCATGAACGAGAAATTCAACATTCCATGATGGAGAAGGAAATGTTGTTACTGCTTGCATCTACTTCTTGACCAACATCATCAACACTGCCATAGATATGAGTCCTCTCCACTCTAGGGGGCAACAACAACTCAAGCATTCCCTGATTGGACTTATTGGAAGTGATTGTCACATTCTTTTCCTGTGCACCAAGGGCTTGATCCAATCAAATTAACAAGAAATGAAGATGGTGATGTTGTCCGTGTTTTCCTCTTGCTAGAGTTCTCCCTCTTGGATATTCGCTCAAGGGGTCCAGATGAAGTTATCACAGGGTGCTTGCAAGTTTCTCCATTTCTCCAACTTGACCTGTCTGAAGAGAACACTTATGTACCCATGCCTCCAGACCCATTATTTCTTTTACACTCATTTTGTGAGTACGAGGTGGTATGGCATTTAAGATGTAGATTGTTTCCACAGATAGACTCCTGAGACTCTCCCTTCTCAATCCTATCCTGCAAAGTCCAATGGATGTTTTCATTATTGTGGCTTTGTGATTTCTCTTGGCTACTGCTCCTAGGGAAACTGCACTGGACTGATGGTCCATCACAAACACAGAATTCAATTGCTTGCTCACTAGAAGACCTTACCAATTTCACTGTTTGATTTTGACAAATTGTGTTCATTTTTATTGCTCTGTGAGTATGAGCATGAAGAGAACGAAATTTCATTTCCCATATTTGTTTCAACCAATCACAAGGCTTCCCACTTTTATTAATGGTTCAAATTAACCAATGAGAGCATCTACAATTGAAGTTTGAAGTAAAGGATGAATTAATTCAAAATACCATTTCCCGATTGCAAGAATGAGCGCAACATTTTCCGCTCTACAAGACTGGACCGAAGCTGCAAATGAACAATAACGTCCATCTCAAGCCGAAGCATCAAGCCCGGATGTAGCCAAGCCCACCAGATGATGATCTTTACATAGTTACACAATCAAAATGAAGCTACGAATGATACAGATTCCCACCACAAAATCAAGTTCAAACCGACCAATTGGGATGAACGAAAGTGGGGGGAGATTGAATGCATTTGTTTTGCGCACAAGTTTAACTTCAAGCATCCAATCACATTGTCCGAAAGTGCTTCCCTCTTGCCCGCTCCACTTGCTTCGCTCAAGTACATTTCCCGCTCAAGCATGACCGCACAAGTTGTGCCCAATACGTTATGCCCGATCATTCGTGCCCGATCATTCGTGCCCAATCAACTATGTGAAAGATACCTATGAAGGACACTTTAGAGATGCGCCAGTTATGCACTAATGATGTACTAGGGGGCATGCTATAAAGAAATCAAATTTTTAGCTGTGAAGTGAGCTAAATATTGCACACCAATTAGGTATTTCATTTTAATAATTTACTAACGCTAAATAGATATAGTACTTTTCGCCACTTCACGTTATATGCCTTGTACTTCTTAGCATAAGGCAGCAATTGAGATACTTCACACGAAGAATATTCAATAAATACTTCAATTTATTTCAGACTTCTTATATTAATTCGAAGGGCGATACTTCTTATACTTACTTCTTATACTTCGTATGAGTTATGATACGAATTTTCATTCGATATCTCTTATACTTCTTGCGGTAATCTAAACGCTCCTACGAGAATTATCATTCAAAAATGGGTATCTCTTGCTACTTATTATTAAATATTTTCGGAAGGCGAGTACTTCTATATTCGTATACTTCTGATCTCTTATATAACGATTACTTCGGAATAAAATGATATTTCATCTGGATATTCCTCATGTCTTATTTAAAATACATCTCATATTTCTTTCTATATATGCTTCTCATGTACATAGAAGAATATGGGATGTATCTTAAATAAGAAATGAGAAATGAGAAATATCTGGATGATTCTCAGGTATACTTCTCATATACATTTCAGGTATATTTCTTACCGATATTTCTCCGTTCAGGAGACAAGAAAAGACTAGTGGGTACATCCCCAACGAGGGAACTCATGTAAGAGTCTTGAAATAAGGCTAATGGGTCCATCCCCAATGAGGGGACCCATGTAAGAGTCTTAATAAAATGATGGATACATTAATTTACTCCACGCCCGAGATAAATTAAGCGTGTGGTCCTACCGAGCTCCGTGGCTAGGAGACATGATAAGACTATTGGGTCGCAGAACCCATGAAAGAGTCTTGATACTTGATAAGACTATTGGGTCACAGAACCTAAGTAAGAGTCTTGATACAAAAAGAGTACGTTCGGGACCAACCCTGTATCTTACCCCTGGCCCGGGTTTGTTTCGTATGTGTGGGATCTCGAATGTCATAACTCCATGGAAGGAGGTGCTTCGTTGCAAAAAATATTAACCTAGGGTTCAAAGGAACCTTGTGGTGAAAAACTAACAATCAATATATATATATATATATACAAAATTTTGTTTTTCAGGGACAAAAATGCAACATAACATGGAAATGCATAAACAACATCAACAACCACATTATGATTCAAACGAGACGAGTGGTAATTTTCTTAAGACTTTTTCTTCGAAAAAATCTCAAGAAAAAGGGGGAAAGTTGTTGGGGACAAAATGATGTTCGCAGCGTTAATTGGACGGTAAGCCAGAAACGAAGCATTTCAAGTCCGCATGCTGATTCCCGGAAGCACTTCCGTTCCCAGTTTGTCTGCATGCTGAAGTAGACAATTCATTTTTCCCGCACTTAAAATCATTCCCAAGTGAAGAGAACATAATTCAAAGATGAAAGTTCCCACTCAAACTACGCAAGCCCAGCCCAATAAAATGGTCCGCTCGTGAGCCCGTTCCCGCAAGACAATGAAGTCCGTAAGGTTTCATTCCCGCTCAAGTGCTGTGTCTGAATCATAGAATTCTTGTTCGTCCTGCATGAAGTGAAGTGGAAAAGTGTATACATTTGTTTCCCGCCAAGACTAAACTTTCGAACCATCCAATCATGTTGATCGAAAGTGGTAAAGTTTGTATGCTTGCATTTCCCGCTCAAGGCATCCTTATAATGTCCGAAGCTTTACATGTCCGATCCAAGCATGACCGCACAAGCTGTGCCCGATATACCTTGTCCCGATCCATGCTATCCCGATGGACCAAGTCAATCACGACCGTTCCATCTTGGACCGAAGCGACGTCATCACGTCCCGATCCTAAGCGCCGTCATCATTTTCCCGAAGTGACGTCATCAATTCCGAACCCCAACTTGGTCTGAAGCGACGTCATCATTTTCCGAAGTGACGTCATCAATTCTGAACCCCAACTTGGACCGAAGCGACGTCATCATTTTTCTGAAGTGACAGCATCAATCCCGATGCACCAAGTCAATTCCGATAGACCAAGTCAATTCCGCACCAACTTTTGGATAGAGGTCATTTTGAAGATAAGGATAATACGAACACGTGGCGGATCCCGTTGACACATGGAGAAACGTGGTGAATCCTCTATGACACATGGCGAGCTTAGAAGAATCTCCATCGACACGTGGCGAACCTTGATTACATGTGGCGAAGGGTATTTTAGTAATTATCATCCTTTTATCCCTATAAATATAATTTTAAAAAGAAAAAGAAGGGGACTTTTGGCCCGATGGAGGCTTCCTCTGCTTCATTCTCAACTGTAACCCAGATATGAATAAAAACTCCAACTTCATTACCCGTGGATGTAGGCTAATCATGGCCGAACCACGTTAAATCTTTTGTTACCTTCATTTTCGTCTATCTTTTATTATGATCTTTGGTTGTTTTTTGCCCATGAAAAATTCGGCAAAAACAGATGTGATGAGTATGGTCTCTGAATTGCATTCCAAAGGGTTTTTGGATTAGATAATGAAGAACACATTCATTGTTTTAATACTAAAGAAATACATTATAAGAGAAATTAGGGACCCAAGACCTATTAGTCTGGTAAATGGAGCTTACAAGATTATTAAAAAAGTCTTGGCCGAGTGACTTAAGCTTTCTATGCCACAGCTAATCTCACAACAACAATCAGCTTTCATAAAGAACAGATAAATTATGGATATAGTTTTTCTCGAGATTGATTTTCAATCCAGTCAAGACTTAGATATCACCAAAATAACATGTAAGCGTCTCAACTCAGTAGTGGACGCGTTAAGAAAAAGATTGTATCATCTACGAACTGCATATGAAACAATCGTACATCAATGTGCAATTTGAAATCCCTGAATCCTATCACAGGTCACTGCTTCATTGATTAACTTGAAAGAATTTCGACGACCAGAAGAAAAAGAAAGGGGGACAAAGGACATCCTTGCTAGATTCCTTTAGAAGTTCAAAATCTATCTGTCGATGTTCCATTCACCAATAAAGAAAATTGTGTTATGGTAACGCACCATCTAATCCAAATAATCCATTTTTCGCCAAACCTATACTTGCTTAAGATAACAAAAAGGAAGTTTTAATGACATTATCAAATACTTTCTTCATCCTTGCAAAGAATTCCCGGGACATATTATTTTAATCTGATGTCGACACATTCATTTGCAATCAATATACCGTTAAGGATTTGCTTGTCGTGAATGAAAGCACCTCGCACCTCTGATAAAAGAGGGAATCACGACCTGAAGTCTATTTGCAAGAAGCTTTGATAATATTTTGTAGAAATTTCTAATTAGGCTCAAAGGTCTAAAATCTTTGCACGTGGTCGAATATTCTTTTTTAGGAATGAGCTTAATTAATGAAACGTTAAATCTCTGATCTATCTCTCCTAAGAGTGAAATTATTGTACCACTAGCAAGAGATCGCTCTTTATGATCTACCAACAAACTTTTAAAAAATTTATAGTCATGCCATCCGGACGCGGAGCTATATTGGAGCCAAAAAATTTGATAATACCATATACTCCATCCTCATCGAAATCCCTTTCCATCTATTCCTTGTGAAGAAAATCAACTTACGGAAAATTCATACTTGTAAATGTTGGTGATGTTAGAATTAAAAATGGATTTGTTACTTAAAATTAATTTTGTTACTTAATACTCTCTCCGTTTCAGAAAAAGAGTTACTTTCTTTTTAAATTTTTGTTCAAACAAAAGAGTTACTTTCATTTTTCAACATAACAAACTTTTAAAACTACCCTTGTTATTTTAAGAAATGTTATTATTCTCATTATAAAGATATATGTAGTATTAAACTTTTTGTTAGGGTAAATCTGGAAATAAATTATAAAAGTTATTCTCTCTCATATTGCCTTAACAATTGTGCAAATAGGAAAAGTAACTCTTTTCCTGAAACGGAGGGAGTATATCTTAAAGGGACCTAGGGTCACTAGTCTAAATTTGGGGTGGAAATAACAAAGACATCCATTTTCATTTCTTAGTGAATGAGAAACCTTTGGTTTGTCCCATATTGGGCAAATCAAGGAGGAAGTTTATCCTTATTACCACAAACGTTCTATATAAGGAAAAAAAACTAGTGGATTGGATATGAATTTAGGAAATGGACTAGTGGGCAAATGCACAAATGTGCGGTGCTTCGCACCGAAGCACCGCGGGCTTGCGGAGCTTGCGTGTGCCTTGGCGCGAGCCTTGGTGTGCGACCATTGGTGGTGCATACGTGTACCCATCAAAGATCCAACGGTTTTAGTTTTTAAAATTATTAAAATAAATAATTTCTACCGTTTTATATTAATGGATATTAAATCAAATTAATTCAAAAATCTTTTAATTAAAGTTTTCGAATTAAATTATTTGAATTAAATATTTCTTACCGTTTGAAAGATGAAAAGCCTTCTTCTCCTATAAAAGAAAAAACAAAATTCATTTTCAATCACCCCAGACGCAGCTACTATCCTGTCGTCTTTTCCCCTCTTCCTGCTTTGTTTTGAGCACGTAGATAAAAAAATTTCTTTCTTATTCTGTTGTTAAGTTCGCAACGGGCCAACGAGTTTTTGCTAGCTGGGTTGGTATCAGGTGGTTTTATCCTGGATTCGATTTGTCCTTACTAGTGGTATAGCAACACTCTTTCTAGAAGTGTACCCGACAAATATCGAGTTAAGGGCAGTCTGTTGAACAGGCGACTCCATCTTATGTGTGTGTGTGATTGTATGAAGTGTGCTGTTTTGTTCTAACGATTAATCCATTTCAAGTTTCTGTTTGGTTTGCTTACTGTTACAGGAATATTCTCCAACATTCTTAACTCGATATCTTGTTTAATTTGAAAATTTTACTTCTGTAACAATGGTGAAGACTGATGTTGACAGACCTCAGAAATTTTCAGGAAAGGACTTCAAGAGATGGCAGTCAAAAATTTTATTTTTCCTGAGTTTCCACATGCTAGATGATATGGTTCTGTAGCCGTTTGATGAGTCTCTGAATGAACCTTAAAAATTACAGGACTTAGAAATTTGGAAGAGAAGTAATTATATGGCCAAAAATCATATCTTAAACTGCCTAGAAGATGGTCTATATGTTTTTACAATGCTAAGGATAATTTTAATGCTTACAATTTATGAACTGCACTTCAAGATAAATATGAAACAGAAACAGCAGGAAGTAAAAAATTCCTGGCTGCACGTTTTCTGGAATATAAACTGATGAATGATAAGTCAGTGGTTGATCAGTTTCTGGAGCTGCAAAAAATTATTAATGAAATAATTGCTGAAGGAATGGTTATTGACGAAACATTTCAAGTTTCTGCTGTTATTGAAAAATTGCCAAATTCCTGGGCTGAATACAAGAGAAGACTAAGGTATGAAACTGGTGAAATTTCCATGGTAGAATTGGGAAAGAAAATCCAAGTTGAAGAATTGTTGTGTTCAAAGGACAAGAATGTTTCTTCTGCAAGAGACATGTCAAACAAAGCTCACGTTCTCGAACACAAATTTTCTACTCTAAGTCTGGACCACAACAAGCGCAAGCCTGGCCCGCAAAGAAAAGGTACCTTTCAAAAAACAAAATCTACTATTGATTAAATTAAGGGAGCATGTTATGTTTGTGGTGTGTCTGGCCATATGGCAATTCATTGTAGAAAACGCAAAGATGCGAATTTTAAGAAAACAAATGTAAATTTAGTTGAAAGTAGTAAAAATGAGTTTTCTGGCACGGTGTCTGAGGTTAACTTAGTTACCAATGTGAGAGACTGGTGGGTAGACTCTGGATCTACCAAACATGTCTGCGGAAGTAAAGACATGTTCACCTCCTATCAGACGGTAGGAGAAGGAGAAAAACTCTATATGGGTAATTCATCTGCAGCACAGGTTGAAGGAAAAGGAAAAATTTCGCTGAAGCTCTCTTCTGGGAAAATCCTCACATTGAATGAAGTTTTACACGTACCAGACATCTGCAAGAATCTCGTTTCATGTGGTGTGCTAGATGATAAGGGCTTTAAGATTGTATTTGAGTCTGGGAAAGTGATTATCACTAACGGAAAGGATTTTGTGGAAAAGGGCTATAAGGCTGAAGGCCTATACAAATTATCTGTAACCTCTGTAGAAGTTAATAAAGTTGATTCTTCTTATGTTGTTGTCACATTGAACATCTGGCATGGTAGACTTGGTCATGTAAATTATAATTCAATGAACAAATTGGAAAACTATGGCTGCATTACAAAATTAAATTTGGAATATGAACATAAATGTGAGTTTGTGTAGAATCAAAATATGCAAAGAAGCTCTTTAAGAAAAATGTCCACAGAAATTCTAATCCCTTAGAGTTAATTCACTCAGACTTAGTTGGTATGAAATTAATCCAAACCAGAGGTGGTAAAAAATGGTTTGTCACTTTCATAGATGACTGTACTAGATACTGTCATATATACTTGCTTAAAGGAAAAGATGATACTTTGAAGCATTTAAATTATATAAATTAGAAGTAGAAAACCAATTGAACACCACAATTAAAACCATTAGATCTGACCGTGGGGGTGAATATGTAACCCCTATAGGAGACTTTTGTGCACAACATGGAATTATTCATGAGGTAACTCCTCCTTATTCACCACAATCTAATGGAGTGGATGAACGGAAAAACCGAACCCTTAAGGAGATGATGAATGTCATGTTAATCAGTTCAGGACTACCGGCGAAAATATGGGAGGAGGTCGTCCTCTCAGCTTGCTATATCCTGAACAGAGTGCCTCTTAAAGGATCAGTGAAATCACCGTATGAATTATGGAAAGGCAAACAACCCTCTTATGGATACCTCAAAGTGTGGGGGTGTTTAGCCAAGGTCTCTATTCCTCCACCTAAGAGGACTAAAATAGAACCTAAAACAGTTGATTGTGTCTTCATAGGATATCCCGAACACACCACTGCTTATAGGTTTATGGTTGTGATTTATGAAAACTCAGAAATTGGTGTGAACACCATTATAGAATCTAGGAATGCTACATTTTTTTGAAAAATTTGTTTCCGTTGAAATCTGAATCTCGCATGATATGTGATGATCCCCTAGATGTCCCTTCTTATAGCCGTATTTTACCGATAGAAGAAGATGAACCTATTTATGAACCTAGAAGAGGCAAAAGACTTAGAATAGAAAAATCTTTTGGGCCAGACTTCATAACCTTTTTAGTTGAAACTGATCCACAAACCTATAAAGAGGCCATGACTTCGTCTGAAGCTCCATGGTGAAAAGAATCCACTATTAGTGAGATGGATTCTATTGTTCATAATGAAACCTAGGAGATAGTAGATTTACCTCCAGGGTGCAAACCCATAGGTTGTAAATGGATCTTCAAGAGAAAACGTAAGGTAGATGGAACTGTGGAAAAGTATAAAGCTAGACTAGTAGCTAAGGGCTATAAACAAATAGAAGGTGTAGATTTCTTTGACACTTATTCACCTGTCACTAGAATTACTTCCATTAGGATGCTAATTGCAATCGCTGCAATTCATAACCTAGAAATACATCAAATGGATGTAAAAACTGCGTTCCTAAATGGTGAATTAGATGAAGAAATTTATATGGACCAACCCGAAGGATTTGTAGTGAAGGGTTATGAAAACAAAGTGTGTAGACTTAAAAAGTCTTTATATGGCTTGAAACAAGCTCCGAAACAATGGCATGAAAAATTTGATCATGTAATGTTCTCTAGTGGATTTAAATAAATGAAGCTGACAAATGTGTGTACAATAAATCTATCAATGATTCCTGTGTGATTGTATGCTTGTATGTTGATGATATGCTTATACTAGGTACAACCTTAGAAATCATTAATTCCACTAAGAACATGTTGAGTGAGAACTTTGACATGAAAGACTTAGGTCCTGCTGATGTAATCCTAGGGATGAAATTAGAAAGGAGTCTAATGGATTCAGTCTTAATCAATCTCATTATATTGAATCAGTTCTTAAGAAATTTAACCAATTTGATAGTAGACCAGCAAGTACTCCATTTGACCCTTCTTGCAAACTCAAGAAAAACAAAGACAATGGAGTCTCGCAACTTGAATATTCACGTGTCATAGGAAGTATGATGTATTTAATGAACTGCACAAGACCAGACATTGCTTATGTTGTGAGTAGACTAAGTAGGTGTACCTGTAATCCGGGACATGAGTATTGGGATGCACTTTTCAGAGTGTTGAGGTATCTTAAATACACTTTAAACTACCATTTGAGTTATGAAAGACACCCCGCTGTTCTTGAAGGATACTGTGATGCAAACTGGACAGCAGACTCAGAGGAGTCTAAGTCTACGAGTGGATACGTATTCACTCTAGGTTGTGGATCAGTGTCTTGGAAGAGTTCCAAACAGACCTGTATCGCTCGATCCACTATGGAATCCGAGTTTATTGCGTTAGATAAAGCAGGAGAGGAAGCCTCTTGGCTAAGATATTTTTTTAGAAGACATTCCTCTCTGGCATAGGCTTGTGCCAGCTATATCTATACATTGTGATAGTCAAGCTGCAAAAAGCTAATGCTAAAAACAGCAACTATAACGGAAAATCTATTTATATTAGGAGAAGACACAATTCTCTAAAACAACTAATCTCAACTGGCGTTATTTCTGTTGACTTTTTGAGGTCTAAGGAGAATATCGCGGACCCTTTGACGAAAGGCTTTTCCAAGGAGATAGTTAGTAAT
Source organism: Papaver californicum (assembly GCA_023531435.1). Taxonomy (NCBI): domain Eukaryota; kingdom Viridiplantae; phylum Streptophyta; class Magnoliopsida; order Ranunculales; family Papaveraceae; genus Papaver; species Papaver californicum. The sequence goes on from JAJJMC010014980.1 coordinate 17,893, forward strand.
GCATCGAGGGGGATGGAACTTAAGCTCATAAATTAAAACTTTCCATGAAGGATACTCAACCTTGCTGACTGGAGATCCCAAAATCAAGGTTTTGAATGAGACAACTAATTTGTGGCGGGTAAAAATTAAACACTATCAGGGAATTATTTTCTCTGTCCCTTCCCTATGGTGTAGACGTGATAGTGTGACTGCATGTGAGGATGATTTATAGTAAAGTCTTAATGAGTTCTATAGTTTCAATTTAAGATTGAAATGGGGTGTAGCAGTTAACACTCTTGATAGAACTCACCTATCTGAATGAGGAAGTGGGTCGCTTCCTATGAGAATTGAGCTGATTCTCTAGAGCATTCTGAGAAACGGGATATATCCAGGGCCAAAACGGACACAACGACGTGAACTTAACAACACTCTTGAGAGATATCTCGCGTAAGGAGCTATTGATGAATTACACCAAACTATGGCAGTTCAAGACATCGTGTTCACTGTCCATCAAGTAGTTCCGGTACTTCTCACTAAGCAGAGGTTCAATTCCTTATGGACACCTATTGCTTAAGAGGTATTTCTCGTTTTCCGGTTTTCTGATTTATCGCTTTCTTCATTCATGTGGGGGATTGTTAGAATTAAAAATGGATTTGTTACTTAAAATTAATTTTCTTACTTAATATATCTTAAAGGGACCTAGGGTCACTAGTCCAAACTTGGGGTGGAAATAACAAAGCCATCCATTTTCACTTTTTAGTGAATGAGAAACCTTTGGTTTGTCCCATATTGGGCAAACCAAGGAGGAAGTTTATCCTTATTATCACAAACGTTCTATATAAGGAAAATGAACTAGTGGATTGAATATGGACTTAGGAAATGGACTAGTGGGCAAATGCACACATGTGCGGTGCTTCGCACCGAAGCACCGCGGGCCGCGGGCTTGTGGAGCTTGCGTGTGCTTTTGCGTGTGCCTTGGCGTGTGCTTTGGCATGTGCCTCCGTGTACCCATCAAAGATCCAACGGTTTTAGATTTTAAAATTATTACAATATATATTTTCTACCGTTTTATATTAATGGATATTAAATCAAATTAATTCAAAAATCTTTTAATTAAAGTTTTCGAATTAAATATTTCTTGCCGTTTGAAAGATGAAAAACCTTCTTCTCCTATAAAAGAAAAAACAAAATTCATTTTCAATCACCCCAGACACAGCTACTATCCTGTCGTCTTTTCCCCTCTTCCTGCTTTGTTTCGAGCACGTAGATAAAAAATTTTCTTTCTTATTCTGCTGTTAAGTTCGCAACGGGCCAACGAGTTTTTGCTAACTGGGTTGGTATCAGGTGGTTTTATCCTGGATTCGATTTGTCCTCACTAATGGTATAACAACACTCTTTCTAGACGTGTACCCGACAAATATCGAGTTAAGGGCAGTCTGTTGAACATGCGACTCCATCTTTTGTGTGTGTGTGATTGTCTGAAGTGTGCTGTTTTGTTCTAACGATTAATCCATTTCAAGTTTCTGTTTAGTTTGCTTACTGTTACAGGAATATTCTCCAACAGGTGATAGGCTATACTTAAATTTGTACAGCGAGGAATATAAATATTTGACCTATTTCTTAATAACTTCTTGATTAAAGATATCATCACCATCTACCTTTAGCTTTGTTATTACATTCTTCTTATTCTTTACGTTTGCAATCCTATGGAAATAGTGTGTATTCTATCTTCGTCTGTGAAACCTTCAACTTTAGCTTTTGGTACAATACAAGATCTCTATCGACTTTCAACCTATTTAACTTCAACTCATCTTTAATTATTTCTTCCAACTGTACATTATCTAGTGGCAAAATTTCCTCTAATGAATTCAATCTTTCGATATTAGTCTGCAATGACAACTATTTTCTCTCAAATCTTCCAAACGTCGCAACACTTCAATTCTTTAAGAAGTATTTTGCGGAAAAAAACAACTAGGAATTCCTGCGAAAAACATAGCGTTCCACCATAGCTTAACATTATTAAAGAACTATTTATGAGATAACCGGCGGTTCTCAATCTTGAAGGATGGTTTTGCTATTATTTCAAGGATTAGTTCCAGTGATTATGATCGAAAATAGTTCGAATCAATGTCGTCTTAGTAGCTCTGTTGAACTTGGAGTTAAATGAAGTACAAAGAAGAAATCTATCAAGCCTATAGGAAAAAGGCACTTCGTGCTTGTCGCTCCAAGTGTACAAGCCATTATTTAAAGGAAAATTCACAAGCTCCATGTTCGCAATTAAGTTATCTAGAAAAAACATATTTATGGTATCACCTCCTTTCCTATTTATTTCATTGTCGGACCTTACAGAGTAAGTATCACCAGATAAACACCATGCTGCATTATTCCAATCTTGAATATTGGCCAAATCCAACCAGAAAATTTCACGGATATTACAGTCACAAGGAAAGTAAATTTTTTTTGAAATAAAGGTGAAACCAGTGAACTTGCACTTCAGAACCACTGAAATAGAATTGAGGCCTAACTTCTCGTCAATCACTTCCCACTTGTTATTATCCATATGGTCAATAAACCACCACTGTTGCCACTAATTTCTTGCAAAGGCAGGAATCTATAGCCGAAATTACAGTCAAACCATAGTTTCCTGACGAACCATGAAAGCATTCTCATAGTCTTAGTTTCTTGAATGGTACACAACGATAATAGGTGTATAATTTATGTAATTTGAATATAAATTTTTTATACTTTTCTTAATTACCTCCTTTGTATTTTGTGTATATTACGTTCGTTTTAAGTTTTATAGGTATTTTGGAATCACATGAAGCAAAAGAAGAGAAACAGGAGCTTAAAGCATTGTTTGGAGTCATTGGGTGTCGACGGATACAAAACTAGCAAGAACGCAAGTCTCAATTATGTCTTAAACAGAACTTACTAAGGGGCAGCCAAGTTGTGGGTTATTTGAAGAGTTAAGCAGAGGATTCCCCTTATCTAACTGCTGGGTACCTAAAACCATATATCTTATAACCTAGGTCGAAACCAAGAGAAGCAATTCGTTCTGTTCTTCTTTCTTTCTACCAAGAACAAGACCAGACGATCCAAGTTCACGCCGGCAACCTAGGTCTGGTGGGTGGTTGATAGGTAGGTAGAGATTTCAGGGCAGAAAAGGGAAGAGAAATTAGAATCTGAGATGGGATAAGCGTGAATTTGAGATGGTTTTGCTTGTTGAGACATGAAGTAGAGAAACAATGAGAGAATGGCAGAGAAGAATATAGAGTTTTGTTGTTGGTGTTGAGCTCGAAAAAGTAAAATCTGAACTGATGCTCGTTGTTAAACTGGTAAAGAAGATGAAAAGAAATTCATGGGTTTGCTTAAATCTGTGATGGGTTGTGGTCGCTGGCAGTAGAAATTGAATCAAAGAAGAACAAGAGAAGAGATTCATCCAAGAACTGATGGTTGATAGAAGGCAGTAAGAAGTGGCCGGAAATGGAGAATTGGTTGGTGTTTGAACTGTGGCTGTGATTAAGGAAGTGAATGAATGGTCGAATTAATGATTGAATGATTGTATATGGAATGTTTGAATGGGTTTGTGTTAGAATATGCATGGGAGGAAAATTGAATGGTTGGAAATACAACCGAAGTCTGGCTGAGCTACCAACTGGAAATGCACTCAAGGTGCTTGATAAATTGGCTCAATGAAACTGTTTAGGCTTTTTAAACTCTGCGGGCCTTGTTTGAACCTGTTTTGGGTTATGAAATTAATGGGCTATGTTTGAAAGGGTTTTTGGAATTAGTTGAGACTCAATTTAGAATCGAACTTGGATTAAAAAGGTGGACTTCTATTGGAAAAAGGTTTGTGCAAGGTAGAAGCTATATAAGAGTAACCTTAACAAAAGAGGGAGATATCTAGGTTTTCACCTAGTTGTCTTTTCACCTCTTCTACTTCTTTTTGTAGGTTTGCGCCGGAAAGATTTCTCCACTCTAGGGTTTGCAATTTCTTCTCTTTTTGAATGTGTAAACTCCAATTTATGACTAGCTAGTTTTCTTATTATTGGTTAGGGATTAGTTGAATTTTATAATACATGATTCTATGAATAATAAATTAGTTTTTTCTCAATATTATGATTATGGTTTACTATAAATATCTCATTGATTGATTGTTTGTTTAGTTAAGTTGCAAATTGATTGAACTCACACTCATATCTAAAGCTAATTTAGGGTTTATTATACGCAAAAGTGATACTCCTTGAATATAAGTACCATAGCGTGGTTATTGCTTGTAGTGATACATCCCAGTGCTCACATGCGAATCATGACCTTTGTTAAATTGAATTGGTACGCTTTCCACGTTCAATTGCATTGATTAGCCTAATTTCATGAATCTTAATGCTCTTCGCGAATTAAACTTGATTAATGCTTTTACACGTTAGGTTATTCTCTTGGTAGAATTCATATTCACATCTTTTAATGTGTTTGTTGATGACTTGAGAAAATTTGCGGGATATTCTGGCGATCAAGATATTCTAGGGCTTTTGATAAAACGAGATTAAATATCAATTCTAATTATTAGTACAAGAACATGTTTTGTGAATGAAAACGAAACCTTGACCAATATCCTGAACTCTTTGATTCTTTTCTACAATTTCTTAGCTTTCTTAATTAGTTTAATTTACTTTTATTGAATCTAAAAATTACCCCTTTTACATATGATTTCAAAATCATATAACAATTAAGACCTCCTCGTGGGAACGATCCTTTCTTACCCTTGCTTCATAATAAATCATCAGTAGTGAGGAAGTGAATAATAATTTTGGCATGGTAAGACACACATCAAACGATCACTTATGTAAGCAAATCAGATCTTTAAAAGCAACTTGTTTGTCGTAGGCGTTAAGACCATGGATGTTCCAACTGATAAATTTAGACATTAATAAACCTTTTGTCCCTTGATGTAGCCTTATCACTAGTTAGTAAAAGGTCATGGTTAATCTCAGTTGTTGACTCACTTTCATCAACTTCCTTAAGAGTATCTCTAATAGTGAGTGCTAAAAATCATATGGGGAGGTCTTATCTAGACTTTTATTTACAAGGGTTTACATATGTGTCAAAAATAAGATCTTTTGTATCATGAGCCATCTCCAACGGTGTTAGGTCTTATTTTTATAGTTTTATATGTGGATAGTAAAATTATTTCCTTTTTTTCTATTGGTTTAGTATATTTTATCTAAAATAAAATTTAAGATAATTGTTAAAAAGATGACATGGAGGTCTAACCGAATATTTTGTTAAAAAGGTGAACATGGAGGTGAAAGGTTCAAATAAAAATTTAAAATAAAAATTATTTCTCTAAGACCTTTTAATTGCACTGTCACCATTCCTAATATGTAGAATCTAACCATTGGAAGATGAATTTTTCTCAAATACGGGGTCTAAAATCCCAGGTGGCATAAAAAATCTAGACTTTTGAATACTGTTGGAGATGCTCTAACTGACTTACCAGCAACAATAGCGTCGTACCTGACTTTGTACTTGTGAAGGATTTCATCTATAATTTATTTTGACTCTTCCTTATCACTAATATCGATGCCACCATTTCTACAACACAGCTCCACCACCATCTCCGAGGTAGACAAAATTTATTCATTATAATAAAAAAAAAAATTTGCAAGTCCCCAAAGCGAACAACAATTTGGTCTTTCATGACCGTGAATAAGTTCATATATGTATCATATTGCTCATTAGGGGTGGTGAGATCTTCATATTTTCATTCACTATCTCTCAAGTTAGCGACAGATAGAGCGGCTAAACCTTGTACTCCCTCACAACAAGCAGTAAGATCATCGCTTCCTCGTCCACTGTATTTAGAAGCAAGATTTATAAGTTCTAATGCAG
>JAJJMC010014997.1:0-21185 GCA_023531435.1 Papaver californicum
AAATTTTTAGAGGCATACATGTATAACAGACCAATTGATTCAGGGGAGGACAGACTTTATTCTTTAATGTCATGGCCAGAAGAATCGATCCGATCATATACAACTAGGTGGCATTCAATATGTCAAGCAATAGGTGATTTAGACCCTATGACAGCTATAAACCATTACAAATGGGGGATTGTAGATCGGAAGAGTCAGCTCTTCGTTGAAATCCATCGAAACAATCCAAAAACTGAAGGCAAATTGAGAGAAATAATAGAAACATGTGCAAGACTCCAAGATATACAGGATCAAGGATCGAGAATTAATTCTGAAAATCAAGGAAACACAAGGAGAACAAATTCAGTTGAAGAATTACCAGAACAGAAAAGGAAATATCCTCCAAAAGTTGAATCAAAAGAATCAAAACATCCTCGACGAGGGAATGGAAAAAATTTTGCTCAACAATTTCGAGAAAGAACTTTTACCAAGCTTAATGTTTCATATTTCAGGTTATTCAACATTTTGAAGAATCGACCAGGTTTTCAATGGCCAATAACTAAGGGAAATCAACCGGAACATACACAACACTCCAAAGACTATTGTGAATACCATAACTACAAAGGACATACAACAGACAACTGTAGAAATTTTATAATATTGGTACAAAGAATGGTCGATGCTGGAGAATTAAAGGAATTTGTTCAAAAAATTGAACCATCAGAAAAATATGATGAAGGCAAAGCAATACATATTCCATATAACAAACAGACAATTAATATGATTTCATGTGTGGAAAAGTGTGATACAGATTTGAATATAGCAATCAACAAGAAGTTGTGCAAGAGAATTCGGAACCACGAGGCCTTTAGAGTTCAAGGAAGGCAAGTAGAGTTATGGGAGGATTGGATGGCACATCCATTAACATTTTCTGCACAAGAAGTAAATCAAGAAATTGAAATGCATAATGACCCTCTTGTGTTGACGTTATTGATATCTGGTTGGAATGTCAAGAAAATACTCTTGGATGGGGGCAGTTCATTAAATGTGATGTTCTACAATACATTTTGTAAAATGGGTTTTAAACAAGATCAACTCATCACTTCACGATTTGTCATTTATGGATTTAATGGGATATCGTCCAAGCCAAAGGGAGAAATTGATCTTGAAGTATCGGCCGGACCGATCAACATTCTGACAAGATTTAGTGTTGTGGATGCACCATCCCCGTACAATGTTATAAAAGGAAGACGATGGGTTCATCAATTAAAAGGTGTAGTATCAACTTATCATCAGTATCTACGATTTCCAACACCGCGAGGAGAGATGGAGATAAAGGGTGATCAAGAAGATGCTAAACTTTGTGTAATGACGGAGACAAGAATAAATGAAGAACGGGAGCATTTACAATGTAAAAAGAAAAAAGAATCAAGAATTAAAGCAAAGGAAGAGGAAATAAATCAATACCTAGAAAAAAATGCAAAAAATAAAATAGAAAGTGACAAAGGAGAGAATAGCAAAAATCAAGAAAATTTGGAAAATCAGCCGCAAAAAGGGGCTAAGTAGCAATTAAAGGGAACCCCAACTCCAATTGGGATTCCAAAACCAGTTTTCACCCCAGTAGAACAAACAAAAATTATAAACATCGGCACCATAGAATGCCCCAAGCAAGTGCGAATTGGGACGTTAATAAAATCAGATGTGGAACAACAGATAGTCAAATTGCTTTGTGAATATATGGATGTGTTCGCTTGGAGAATAGAAGACATGCCGGGGATCGATCCCAGCATCGTCCAGCATGAATTAAACATACATCCTGATGCAATTCCTTTTCGCCAACGGATACGAAAAGTCGCACCAGAATATCATGAACAAGTGGAAAAAGAATTAGCAAAACTTTTAAGTGCAGGATTCATTCGAGAAGTAAGATACCCTACATGGATTTCTAATATGGTAATTGTCCCGAAGAAGAACGGTGGAGTAAGAATTTGTATAGATTTTACCAATCTAAATAAGGCATGTCCAAAAGATAGTTACCCGCTCCCAAACATCGACCAACTAGTAGATGCTGTTGAAGGACATGAGATGTTATCATTCATGGATGGACAATCTGGATATAATCAGATAGCGTTAGCAGAAGCGGATCAGGAACATACATCGTTCTTCACTCCACGAGGATTGTATTGTTACACCAGAATGCCATTTGGGTTACGAAATGCAGGAGCAACATATCAACGTTTAGTGGACGCAATATTCAAACCATGGATCGGAAAAACTTTGGAAGTTTATGTGGATGACATGTTAGTGAAAAGCAAGTTATCTGGTGATCATTTGCGAAACCTGACTGAAATTTTTGGTGCACTACGAAAGTATAAGATGAAAATAAATCCAGAAAAGTGTATTTTTGGTGTTACATCAGGGAGATTTTTAGGATACCTGGTTACAAAAGATGGAATTCAAGTTGATCCAGCAAAAATACAAGCAATAACGGATATGCCATCACCAAACTGTATAAAGAGTGTACAGAAGTTAAATGGGTGTTTGGCTGCACTAAGTAGATTTATTGCAAGGTCATCAGAACGATGTAAACCCTTTTTTGATGTACTTAAGAAGAAAAATAAATTTGAATGGAACGATCGTTGTGAGCAAGCATTTCAAAGTATAAAACTACATCTTGCCACCTTACCAGCATTACAAAAACCAGAACCAGAAGAAATGTTAACTTTGTACATAGCAGCAACAGAAAATGCCATTAGTGGAGTAATGGTGCGAACGAATGAGAAAATCGAGAAACCTGTATACTACATCAGCAAGACTTTGAATTCAGCAGAAAGAAATTATACAAAGATTGAACAATTAATTTTGTCAGTGGTATTTGCTACTCAGAAGTTACGCACTTATTTTCTCACTCATTATGTTCGTATTTTAACCAAAGCTCCATTGGAATCAGTTTTAAAGAATACAGGGAAGGTAGGAAGAATAGCAAAATGGAACGCTCAGCTAGAACAATACAACATTGTTTATGAGTTACAAACTGCGCAGAAATCCCAAGTTCTAGCTGATTTTTTGGCAGATTTTCCAATCGAGGAAGAGTATGAAATTCAAGGACTACCGGGGTGTGAAGAAGAAGAACCAGTAGAGATACTAGATTCAAATAGTTCACAACGATGGGAGGTTTTTGTTGATGGGTCGCGAAATAAAGAAGGAGCAGGAATAGGTATCGTGATTACAGCGCCAAAGGGAGAACGTATGGTACACTCATTTCGACTTGAGTTCGAAGAACATACGAATAACATAGTAGAATATGAAGCAGTGGTCCATGCTCTCAAACTCATTATTGAATTAGGAATAAGTGATGTAAGACTCACCAGTGACTCGCAGCTGGTGATTAGACAGATCGAGTTAAAATATCAAACGGTCGATGAGGACTTGGAACGATACAAAAATCTTGTACAAAGTTTAACAGTTTGTATTCCAAATATTATTTTTCGACATCTGTCTCGTGAAAAGAATCGACATGCGGACGCACTGGCATATATCTCATCCATGATAAATGATCTAAATACTAAAGCACTAAAAATCGGGAGAATATATGAGCCATCCATAAGAGCACAAGTATTAAATAACATAGAAAAAGACGGTATCGATGACTCAGCCATACAAAATGCCACATCTCCATCGCAACAAGAAAATGATCAACCAAGTGAGCCAGATTGGAGAGTCCCGATACATCAATATTTACAAACTAAAGAATTACCAACGGATTCTAAAGAAGCAAGGAAAATTCAACTTAAATCAAACAGCTACCAACTTAGAGATGGAATTCTTTATCGACACTCTTTTCTTGGACCATTATTTCGATGTTTATCACGGAAAGAAGGATTACGAATTCTCAAAGAAATACATTACGGAGATGCAGGAAACCATAGCGGAAGACGATCGCTAGCATTAAAAGCCAAAATGCAGGGTTATTATTGGATTTCCATGTTGAAAGATTCGGAAGAAATGGTTCGAAGGTGCGAAGAATGTCAACGATTTGGTAAGAAAATCAAAGCACCAGCTACGGAATTAAATTCAATACTTAGCCCATGGCCATTCGCAAAATGGGGAGTCGATATAGTTGGACCATTAGCTGAAGGCACAAAGAAAAGAAAATACTTAATTGTGGCCACCGATTATTTCACCAAGTGGGTAGAAGCAAAAGCATTAGCGCGAATCAGAGACACTGATATTTTTACATTTTTATTCGAGAATATCATCTGTAGGTTTGGGATTCCAGCAGCGATAGTTTCTGATAATGGAAAACAATTCCAGGGGAAGAATATCGATATGTTATTTGAAACATATAATATTCAAAAACATAAATCTACACCTTTTTACCCACAAAGTAATGGGCAAGCAGAATCTACAAATAAAACAATTGCAACAAATCTGAAGAAAACATTGGATGGACATTATAATAGATGGTGCGAACAATTACATAATACATTATGGGCATATAGAACCACGAGAAAAGCTTCAACTGGAGAATCACCATATCTTCTTGCTTATGGAACAGAAGCAGTAATACCAACAAAGGTTATTTTGCCTACAACCAGAACAGAAGCATGGGAGAAAAACCTAAATTCAGATCTCATGTTACAAAAATTGGATGACTTGGAAGAAAGAAGAGAAGTGGCACTCCAAAAAATGGAGAATTATCAAAGGGGATTAGCTCGAGAATACCATAAGCGTGTAAAATCCCGAAATTTTGTCGAAGGTCAATATGTCCTCCGACAAATAACAGAACATCAAAGGGACAAAAGAGCAGGAAAATTCGCACCAACATGGGATGGACCATATGTGATTCAAGCACCGGCAGGACAAGGATCGTACTATCTTCAGAATTTGCAAGGAGAAATTTTAAAGCATCCGTGGAATGCACAATATTTAAAGCTTTACTATCTGTGAATAACACCGCAAAAAGCAGGTACATAAACAATTAATTCATTAATTTCTTTTATAATCACTCCAGGAGCATCGTACCATGGATAATTTTATAATTCCATTAATTCCGGGATGTCATATACTTTGAACCCAGGAATATCAAATCTTGGAGATTACCATGATAATCAAAATTCCATTAATCTCGGAATTTCGTATACTCTGAGCGCTCAAAATCAATCCAGAAACATCATATTCTGGATATCGTTGCGATTGACGACATAATCATACACAAAAGGTGAACATTATCCTTAGAGAATTTTATTAACAATGAAATTCTTATCAAGAAGGGGTTCCTAATTATTGGTTTATCAATTTTCAGAGTACAGTTCGGGACCAACCCTGTATCTTACCCCTGGCCCGGGTTTGTTTCGTATGTGTGGGATCTCGAACAACATGATTTGAGGTAAAAAGTACTTCAATTCATGGGACTTAGAAAATCATATGATAGCCAAAAAGATTACTTAATCATATTTTCTTGTGCAGGGAACAGCATAAAAGGCAAGTCTAAAAGTTACAAAAGAAAATCTTTGAAAAAACACACAAAGTACAAGATGTAGGAGTTAACAGAAAATGAAACTACAAAGAATATAATCAAATATCAGGAAGACCGGATCGAGATGGTGGAGGAGGAACTGCAGGCACAGGAGCGCGCTTATTAAGCACTGAAGGATCGGATTTTGCACGATCTAAAGCAGTATTGAAGGACATCGCAATCTTCGCTTTAGCCTCTTGCCTGACCCATTGCACAAAATCACGCCCAAAGTTGATTTCTTTGTGAAGCTCTTCGATCTTTTGCTGATCTATTGCTACTTGAGTACTAAGATGTGATGATTGATTTTTCTCTTCACTTAATTGTGCAGTTAATGAATCAATCTCTCGATCACGAGCATTAATTTTAGAAAGTTCAGTAGATAGTCGAGCATGTAAACTCTCAATTTTTGTGGCGCTAAGAGTCACATTATATTCAGAAGTCTTTAACTCTTGAGTAATCTTTTTCACTGAATCCTTTGCTGAGTTAAGCTCAGTTTCTGCTTGTGTTGCACGATTCTTAGCCTCATTTAACTTTGTCTCCAGTTCTGAAAATACAAGAAAACATCAGACAAATTTTATGATATCAAGAGCTATAAAATCAGATAAACCAAAAATGTACCTCTGACAACAGATTTAAACTCTAATTCTTTGTGAGTTAGCAATTTTACAACTTCTCGATATTTTGATTCTGCTTTATTACGCCTCCAAATGGCTAAATCAGAACTATCGTTCAGTTGAGTCAGTTTATCTCTAACCACATTCATCTCTTTGAAAACTTCCCTTGCATGGTTATTCAATTGTACCATTCTACGTTCGATCCTAAATAATGTCTCCATATTTTTCACTGGACCTAGTATAAAATGTAAAAGTTTCATATAAATCAAGTAAATAAAATAGTAATTGAAAAGGAATGAAAAATAAACCTTGATTTTGATTCTGAAGATCTTGATTGTGATCTTCAATAGTTCGGAGACGATCCTGTTGTTGCTGATATTGATCATTATGTTGATGTTGAAGCTGTTGAAGTTGTTGAAGTTGTTGTTGAAGAAGAGTATTTTGCTGTTGTAATTCATCATTCACCTGTTGTAAGGAGACATTCTTTTCCTTCATCTCCGCTGATTCTTTCCTGAATATCAATCTCATCATGGTAGCTCGAGCTTTATAAAATTTATAACCACTGAACAGACAGTCATTACCATATTGAAGCTGGGCTAAAGCCTGTTGTGGAAGTGAATATAATGAACTATCAGACAGAGTCAAAACTTCATTGAAGGTTGGAGGAGGCTTTACAGGAAATCTCTGCTCAAAAACATCACTCTTGGACCATGCATCCAAAGCTTCGTCCATGGGGATCGCACTTAGTGAATCCTTGAATCGAGACATGAAGCCAGAATCAGATTTGATAATATCAGGATTAGATGAAATATTCCAAAGCTCTTGAGAAAGAAACCATTTATATGCTTCTTCTTCGTCCCCAATTAAATTGAAACCTTCACTGGAGATTCGATCGGAAATAGACTTCAGAGTAGAAGGATCGGCACTTGGAATTGAAGTATCGACCTCAACAGCAACAGAAGGAGATCGAACCAAAATTTCAGAAGGGGCGATCGATTCTACAATTACTTCAGAAGTCCCTTCGACTTCACGAGGGATCGAACTGGAAGGAGGGATCGAACTGGAAGGAGGGTTTTCATCTTCAGTACGATCAGTAATGTTAACTTCATCAACAATGGCGGTATCAGCCTCAACATTCATGTTTCCCATACCACCAATTGGAAGTATCTCGGCATTATCTTTCTCCGATGTATTCTTTTCTTCAGAATGAGATACTTCATTCACTACATCAATAAGATCATCAATAACAATATCATCTCCCTCTTCTTGAGGAAGGCTAGAAAAAGTTTCCAATGCACCATTATCAGGTACAGGGGAATCAAGCACGAAATCAAATGGAAGTGGAGAAACAACGTTATAAAAATTGGATGAAGTACCAGAAGAAGGTGCAACCATAGGATTGGATCGTTCCGATACCACAATTTCTGCTGGCATCGAGGAAACTGGAATAACATCGATCAACTGATCCAATGGAAGAGCAACCATCGAGCTTCCTTCTCCCCTATTCGAACTGGGAACCATCTCTCCTATAACCTCGGTTGAGAGTTCAAGAGTTCTGGGCCTCTTTTGCTTCTTCTCTGTTGCGAGAACTAATTTTCGCTTTCCTCTACCATCAACTACGGGTTCGATCGTTTGTTCATCCTCGACGATCTGTCTATTCTCGACGATTTTAATACCACGATCAGGTGGAGGAAGAGGGATTCCGATGTCCAAAGAAGGATCGACCTGAAATCAAAAAAAATAAAAATAATAATAAATAAAAACATTTAAAGAAGGCATTAAAGATCGATACACTATAACTAAAAGAAATGGTATCAACTAAGAATTCCGAACCTTGAAGTCAAATTTATAATCATCAAAGTTCAATTTCCAGGGGCAATAGTTCGGGAAACAATTGCGAAGATGTTGAATTTCACTAGTAGGGAGATCACCATATACCCAAGGTCCCTCGATCAGAATAGGAGTGCGATACCACCTATAATCATGTTCTCGACGAATTCTCTCATTCGAAGGAAAATCAGCATTAGTGAATGGGGCTACCTTGATTCTGGGGTCATCAACTTCTCGAAGAAGAGGAAACCCTTGGGAGCATTTGCGAACAGGACTAACACTCCATTTAACAAAATTCTTAACAGTAATACCATCACCATAAGTATTCTGGAAATTCTCAGGCGTATAATTAACACGTTCTGAGGGATCGGGAACATAGCAAGTAAGACGGGTACGACCCTCACTGCGAAGGGTACATTCATCGAGAATCCGCCACCAATTACCATTATACTGTGTGATGGAACGAAGTTGAGTATGTGGAGCCCTACTGCGAGTAGCAAGAACTGTGAATTGGAAAGGGTTGTTTTTCTCATACAGAGGAAGATGAAGACCAGCTTCCAACGCACCAACAGAAATTAATAATCTATGATGGGTATATTGAAATTTTCTCATCGAATCATAGGTCATCATATCGGAAGTACTATCCGCAAAAGAAACTTTAAACCCTTGAAGGTTATGTCTTCTTTTAAATTCTTCAATATCCATGGATCGATAGCTATAAGATGACATTGACCGTTTACTTTTGGGGGCAACATTAGGAATATCGGGAGAAGAATCCCGTACGGTGCGAGGTACAGCAGGAGAAGGAGTAGCAATAAATGAATCTCGACGGGAAACAGCATATTGAGATGAAGAAGTCCTACTTGATCTCCTATTTCCACCCTGGTTGCTGGTAGTATCAGATTTCCTTGGAGACATATTGAAGATCTGGGCAAAAAGAAACGAAAGAAAGAAAAGATTAACATATGAAGAAATTACCTATTAATAATTACAGTGCAAAAAAGAGCCTTTTTATTCATGCATAACCTGAGAATCACAATCTTTTCACTACATCGATAGACCCACAGCCATAAAAAGAAAATTTCGAATCAAGAAAAGTAAAGTTACTTACATGAAGAAAAGAAATTAACAATGGTCAAATTGAAGTGGAGAAGAAACCAATTAACAAGAACAGAACTCCTGAGTAGTAGGAAGATTTGAAAAGATTAAGGAAAACAAGGTGCAATAACTAAAAGAGAAAAAGAAAGCAGAAAATTACAGGATATTTAAAGGAGGAGAATAGTAACCGCCACAAGATGGGAGAACGAGATAATCGGAAAAGATTTGATTTCATAAAAAAGAAAAAGTGTAACTGACATAATCATGAGTATAAAAGTAATAAATACAGAGCCAGCGGAAAACTCGGAGAACGTGCGGAAAAGAAACTGACAAGTCCTTCTCTATTTTTCAAAATCTCGGATCGACCGTTGGATGATTTTGTAAAAAAGAGAAGAAGGGGGCAAATTGTTAGTAAATTAAAGAAGCACGACACGTGGAAGAGGATCAAGTAAAGAAGCATCTAGATTAAAAAAGGTGAGAAACACAGGATCACTATCAAAGATATCGAATATCGAAAAGACATGAGATGTTTCCTGAGCGAAGAGCTGCATGAGTGACACATAAGATCGAGAAAGCTGAACACCAACGAATAAAACAAACAGCATTGATTGATAGCTGTTCGGGAAAGCAAAAAGTTATTAATACTATATTATTTTATGATCGAGAAAGTAAAAGATAATAATTACTCTATTCTTTTAAAGATCGAGAAAGTAAAAGGTAATTATTATTATATTATCTTAATGATCGAGAAAGCAGATTATAATAAATACTCTATGATCGAGGCCACAGAAGTCTTAAGGGACAAGGAAACACGTGTCGGACATATAAAGTATCGAACCAAGAAGCTGTTAAGAACGATCTGTCATCTATACGATCGCACCAAATAAAGATAAAGTACAAGGACGATAGATACATCGAAACAAGATGGATCGACCCAGAGAAGAATTGATCCAGAATCGATGACTAAGCTGAAGAAAACGACACGTGGTATAAAGAGCGATCAGAAAAATAGATCTATAAATAGAGAAGATCAAACAACGAATAGAAGGACGGAAAAATTAGGAAGAAAAAACCTGAGAGAGGGAGGAGAAGAAATTTTTAGGTACAAACCTATGTGAAGTAATTGTATAATGTTTGCATTTCTGTATTGAATGGAAAAGTGTAAAGATTATAAACACAGAAATTACAAAACCTAGATGATTTATTGTATTGAGCTTAAACAATTTATGAAAAAGATGATTCTTTATTACTTAAAAAGATGTTTCTTTGTTACTCGTTTACATTTATTTAACTTGTATCCAAGAGTTTGATTGGTTGTTTAGCAAAAGGAATTTTTGGCTTAAACAATTTGGCGCTAGAAACAGGGAGTGAAAAAAGGATTTATCCTACCTGATAAATAAAAAAGGGATTTTTTTTTATGAATCATCTAGGGAAGAAATTTTTTTTTTTTTCTTTTGTAAGAAAATATGGGAAAATTTAATTTTACAAGATATGAAAAATAAGGCTTATTTACATAAGTATGTTTTATTAACGTGAAAAATACCTTGTGAGGAACAAAATAGATAAAAATATGAAACAAAAATTTTTTGAAGAAGGAAAAGCTGGATATGTGATAGGGAAAATTTACAGTTAAACTAATAATTAGAATCTCTTATGATTTAATAGATAAGAGTTCATTTGACTAATTTTCTGAGAAATTTTTAGATATCGAGGAAGGAAAACGATCGAGAAGGCACAAGATAGTGAAGAAGCAGCAAATTCTAGAAAATATGTCTCAAGACGCGAATTCTGGGAATCAAAATAGTAATGAAGGCTTGGAAAATAGACTAGAAGAAGGAAGTGATTCAGGACAACAACAAAATATTGAGGGAAATCATACCCCAAGTCAAGAATTGATGTCAAATACTGTGGTTCAGAATTTCTCTTCAGATCATGAGAGTTCTCGAAGAAAGACACGACAAATACAGGACCTATTAGAAGAAATAAAGGAAATAAGAAAGGAGCAAAGAGCAAGCAACCATCAAATTGAGTTACTAGCAACCGAAAATCAAGTTTTAAAAGATGTAATTCAGCGAGAACAAAGACCAACTGTGACTGGAGTACGAAATCAGGAGCCGATGTCGAGTAGACAAATATCAAGAAATGAACAGCGGAATCCAGATCAAAGAATAGTGTTAGCAGGATCGACATCTCGGGTCAGAAGACAACAGGAAAATAACTTCCAACGAACCCAATGGGAAACATGTTTGGAAGCGATGGAACAAATGAAGGAGGAAATTAAAGGATTAAAAAATAAAGAGGGGGGAAGGATAGAAGAGGTATTGAAAGAAGCAAAGCGAACACCGTTAGCGCAACATTTAACGCGCGTATCATTACCAAGAGAATATAATATTCCAGCGTTCGAATGTTACGATGGAACCAAGGATCCACCATCGCACTTAAAGTATTATAACCGAGTAATGACGCGATGGGACGGTCATGAAGCGATCATGTGCAGATGTTTTCCGTCAAGTTTAACAGGGACAGCATTATTATGGTACGAAAGATTACCGGAAAATTCTATCAATAATTATGCACAACTGGCCAGAAAATTTTTAGAGGCATACATGTATAACAGACCAATTGATTCAGGGGAGGACAGACTTTATTCTTTAATGTCATGGCCAGAAGAATCGATCCGATCATATACAACTAGGTGGCATTCAATATGTCAAGCAATAGGTGATTTAGACCCTATGACAGCTATAAACCATTACAAATGGGGGATTGTAGATCGGAAGAGTCAGCTCTTCGTTGAAATCCATCGAAACAATCCAAAAACTGAAGGCAAATTGAGAGAAATAATAGAAACATGTGCAAGACTCCAAGATATACAGGATCAAGGATCGAGAATTAATTCTGAAAATCAAGGAAACACAAGGAGAACAAATTCAGTTGAAGAATTACCAGAACAGAAAAGGAAATATCCTCCAAAAGTTGAATCAAAAGAATCAAAACATCCTCGACGAGGGAATGGAAAAAATTTTGCTCAACAATTTCGAGAAAGAACTTTTACCAAGCTTAATGTTTCATATTTCAGGTTATTCAACATTTTGAAGAATCGACCAGGTTTTCAATGGCCAATAACTAAGGGAAATCAACCGGAACATACACAACACTCCAAAGACTATTGTGAATACCATAACTACAAAGGACATACAACAGACAACTGTAGAAATTTTATAATATTGGTACAAAGAATGGTCGATGCTGGAGAATTAAAGGAATTTGTTCAAAAAATTGAACCATCAGAAAAATATGATGAAGGCAAAGCAATACATATTCCATATAACAAACAGACAATTAATATGATTTCATGTGTGGAAAAGTGTGATACAGATTTGAATATAGCAATCAACAAGAAGTTGTGCAAGAGAATTCGGAACCACGAGGCCTTTAGAGTTCAAGGAAGGCAAGTAGAGTTATGGGAGGATTGGATGGCACATCCATTAACATTTTCTGCACAAGAAGTAAATCAAGAAATTGAAATGCATAATGACCCTCTTGTGTTGACGTTATTGATATCTGGTTGGAATGTCAAGAAAATACTCTTGGATGGGGGCAGTTCATTAAATGTGATGTTCTACAATACATTTTGTAAAATGGGTTTTAAACAAGATCAACTCATCACTTCACGATTTGTCATTTATGGATTTAATGGGATATCGTCCAAGCCAAAGGGAGAAATTGATCTTGAAGTATCGGCCGGACCGATCAACATTCTGACAAGATTTAGTGTTGTGGATGCACCATCCCCGTACAATGTTATAAAAGGAAGACGATGGGTTCATCAATTAAAAGGTGTAGTATCAACTTATCATCAGTATCTACGATTTCCAACACCGCGAGGAGAGATGGAGATAAAGGGTGATCAAGAAGATGCTAAACTTTGTGTAATGACGGAGACAAGAATAAATGAAGAACGGGAGCATTTACAATGTAAAAAGAAAAAAGAATCAAGAATTAAAGCAAAGGAAGAGGAAATAAATCAATACCTAGAAAAAAATGCAAAAAATAAAATAGAAAGTGACAAAGGAGAGAATAGCAAAAATCAAGAAAATTTGGAAAATCAGCCGCAAAAAGGGGCTAAGTAGCAATTAAAGGGAACCCCAACTCCAATTGGGATTCCAAAACCAGTTTTCACCCCAGTAGAACAAACAAAAATTATAAACATCGGCACCATAGAATGCCCCAAGCAAGTGCGAATTGGGACGTTAATAAAATCAGATGTGGAACAACAGATAGTCAAATTGCTTTGTGAATATATGGATGTGTTCGCTTGGAGAATAGAAGACATGCCGGGGATCGATCCCAGCATCGTCCAGCATGAATTAAACATACATCCTGATGCAATTCCTTTTCGCCAACGGATACGAAAAGTCGCACCAGAATATCATGAACAAGTGGAAAAAGAATTAGCAAAACTTTTAAGTGCAGGATTCATTCGAGAAGTAAGATACCCTACATGGATTTCTAATATGGTAATTGTCCCGAAGAAGAACGGTGGAGTAAGAATTTGTATAGATTTTACCAATCTAAATAAGGCATGTCCAAAAGATAGTTACCCGCTCCCAAACATCGACCAACTAGTAGATGCTGTTGAAGGACATGAGATGTTATCATTCATGGATGGACAATCTGGATATAATCAGATAGCGTTAGCAGAAGCGGATCAGGAACATACATCGTTCTTCACTCCACGAGGATTGTATTGTTACACCAGAATGCCATTTGGGTTACGAAATGCAGGAGCAACATATCAACGTTTAGTGGACGCAATATTCAAACCATGGATCGGAAAAACTTTGGAAGTTTATGTGGATGACATGTTAGTGAAAAGCAAGTTATCTGGTGATCATTTGCGAAACCTGACTGAAATTTTTGGTGCACTACGAAAGTATAAGATGAAAATAAATCCAGAAAAGTGTATTTTTGGTGTTACATCAGGGAGATTTTTAGGATACCTGGTTACAAAAGATGGAATTCAAGTTGATCCAGCAAAAATACAAGCAATAACGGATATGCCATCACCAAACTGTATAAAGAGTGTACAGAAGTTAAATGGGTGTTTGGCTGCACTAAGTAGATTTATTGCAAGGTCATCAGAACGATGTAAACCCTTTTTTGATGTACTTAAGAAGAAAAATAAATTTGAATGGAACGATCGTTGTGAGCAAGCATTTCAAAGTATAAAACTACATCTTGCCACCTTACCAGCATTACAAAAACCAGAACCAGAAGAAATGTTAACTTTGTACATAGCAGCAACAGAAAATGCCATTAGTGGAGTAATGGTGCGAACGAATGAGAAAATCGAGAAACCTGTATACTACATCAGCAAGACTTTGAATTCAGCAGAAAGAAATTATACAAAGATTGAACAATTAATTTTGTCAGTGGTATTTGCTACTCAGAAGTTACGCACTTATTTTCTCACTCATTATGTTCGTATTTTAACCAAAGCTCCATTGGAATCAGTTTTAAAGAATACAGGGAAGGTAGGAAGAATAGCAAAATGGAACGCTCAGCTAGAACAATACAACATTGTTTATGAGTTACAAACTGCGCAGAAATCCCAAGTTCTAGCTGATTTTTTGGCAGATTTTCCAATCGAGGAAGAGTATGAAATTCAAGGACTACCGGGGTGTGAAGAAGAAGAACCAGTAGAGATACTAGATTCAAATAGTTCACAACGATGGGAGGTTTTTGTTGATGGGTCGCGAAATAAAGAAGGAGCAGGAATAGGTATCGTGATTACAGCGCCAAAGGGAGAACGTATGGTACACTCATTTCGACTTGAGTTCGAAGAACATACGAATAACATAGTAGAATATGAAGCAGTGGTCCATGCTCTCAAACTCATTATTGAATTAGGAATAAGTGATGTAAGACTCACCAGTGACTCGCAGCTGGTGATTAGACAGATCGAGTTAAAATATCAAACGGTCGATGAGGACTTGGAACGATACAAAAATCTTGTACAAAGTTTAACAGTTTGTATTCCAAATATTATTTTTCGACATCTGTCTCGTGAAAAGAATCGACATGCGGACGCACTGGCATATATCTCATCCATGATAAATGATCTAAATACTAAAGCACTAAAAATCGGGAGAATATATGAGCCATCCATAAGAGCACAAGTATTAAATAACATAGAAAAAGACGGTATCGATGACTCAGCCATACAAAATGCCACATCTCCATCGCAACAAGAAAATGATCAACCAAGTGAGCCAGATTGGAGAGTCCCGATACATCAATATTTACAAACTAAAGAATTACCAACGGATTCTAAAGAAGCAAGGAAAATTCAACTTAAATCAAACAGCTACCAACTTAGAGATGGAATTCTTTATCGACACTCTTTTCTTGGACCATTATTTCGATGTTTATCACGGAAAGAAGGATTACGAATTCTCAAAGAAATACATTACGGAGATGCAGGAAACCATAGCGGAAGACGATCGCTAGCATTAAAAGCCAAAATGCAGGGTTATTATTGGATTTCCATGTTGAAAGATTCGGAAGAAATGGTTCGAAGGTGCGAAGAATGTCAACGATTTGGTAAGAAAATCAAAGCACCAGCTACGGAATTAAATTCAATACTTAGCCCATGGCCATTCGCAAAATGGGGAGTCGATATAGTTGGACCATTAGCTGAAGGCACAAAGAAAAGAAAATACTTAATTGTGGCCACCGATTATTTCACCAAGTGGGTAGAAGCAAAAGCATTAGCGCGAATCAGAGACACTGATATTTTTACATTTTTATTCGAGAATATCATCTGTAGGTTTGGGATTCCAGCAGCGATAGTTTCTGATAATGGAAAACAATTCCAGGGGAAGAATATCGATATGTTATTTGAAACATATAATATTCAAAAACATAAATCTACACCTTTTTACCCACAAAGTAATGGGCAAGCAGAATCTACAAATAAAACAATTGCAACAAATCTGAAGAAAACATTGGATGGACATTATAATAGATGGTGCGAACAATTACATAATACATTATGGGCATATAGAACCACGAGAAAAGCTTCAACTGGAGAATCACCATATCTTCTTGCTTATGGAACAGAAGCAGTAATACCAACAAAGGTTATTTTGCCTACAACCAGAACAGAAGCATGGGAGAAAAACCTAAATTCAGATCTCATGTTACAAAAATTGGATGACTTGGAAGAAAGAAGAGAAGTGGCACTCCAAAAAATGGAGAATTATCAAAGGGGATTAGCTCGAGAATACCATAAGCGTGTAAAATCCCGAAATTTTGTCGAAGGTCAATATGTCCTCCGACAAATAACAGAACATCAAAGGGACAAAAGAGCAGGAAAATTCGCACCAACATGGGATGGACCATATGTGATTCAAGCACCGGCAGGACAAGGATCGTACTATCTTCAGAATTTGCAAGGAGAAATTTTAAAGCATCCGTGGAATGCACAATATTTAAAGCTTTACTATCTGTGAATAACACCGCAAAAAGCAGGTACATAAACAATTAATTCATTAATTTCTTTTATAATCACTCCAGGAGCATCGTACCATGGATAATTTTATAATTCCATTAATTCCGGGATGTCATATACTTTGAACCCAGGAATATCAAATCTTGGAGATTACCATGATAATCAAAATTCCATTAATCTCGGAATTTCGTATACTCTGAGCGCTCAAAATCAATCCAGAAACATCATATTCTGGATATCGTTGCGATTGACGACATAATCATACACAAAAGGTGAACATTATCCTTAGAGAATTTTATTAACAATGAAATTCTTATCAAGAAGGGGTTCCTAATTATTGGTTTATCAATTTTCAGAGTACAGTTCGGGACCAACCCTGTATCTTACCCCTGGCCCGGGTTTGTTTCGTATGTGTGGGATCTCGAACAACATGATTTGAGGTAAAAAGTACTTCAATTCATGGGACTTAGAAAATCATATGATAGCCAAAAAGATTACTTAATCATATTTTCTTGTGCAGGGAACAGCATAAAAGGCAAGTCTAAAAGTTACAAAAGAAAATCTTTGAAAAAACACACAAAGTACAAGATGTAGGAGTTAACAGAAAATGAAACTACAAAGAATATAATCAAATATCAGGAAGACCGGATCGAGATGGTGGAGGAGGAACTGCAGGCACAGGAGCGCGCTTATTAAGCACTGAAGGATCGGATTTTGCACGATCTAAAGCAGTATTGAAGGACATCGCAATCTTCGCTTTAGCCTCTTGCCTGACCCATTGCACAAAATCACGCCCAAAGTTGATTTCTTTGTGAAGCTCTTCGATCTTTTGCTGATCTATTGCTACTTGAGTACTAAGATGTGATGATTGATTTTTCTCTTCACTTAATTGTGCAGTTAATGAATCAATCTCTCGATCACGAGCATTAATTTTAGAAAGTTCAGTAGATAGTCGAGCATGTAAACTCTCAATTTTTGTGGCGCTAAGAGTCACATTATATTCAGAAGTCTTTAACTCTTGAGTAATCTTTTTCACTGAATCCTTTGCTGAGTTAAGCTCAGTTTCTGCTTGTGTTGCACGATTCTTAGCCTCATTTAACTTTGTCTCCAGTTCTGAAAATACAAGAAAACATCAGACAAATTTTATGATATCAAGAGCTATAAAATCAGATAAACCAAAAATGTACCTCTGACAACAGATTTAAACTCTAATTCTTTGTGAGTTAGCAATTTTACAACTTCTCGATATTTTGATTCTGCTTTATTACGCCTCCAAATGGCTAAATCAGAACTATCGTTCAGTTGAGTCAGTTTATCTCTAACCACATTCATCTCTTTGAAAACTTCCCTTGCATGGTTATTCAATTGTACCATTCTACGTTCGATCCTAAATAATGTCTCCATATTTTTCACTGGACCTAGTATAAAATGTAAAAGTTTCATATAAATCAAGTAAATAAAATAGTAATTGAAAAGGAATGAAAAATAAACCTTGATTTTGATTCTGAAGATCTTGATTGTGATCTTCAATAGTTCGGAGACGATCCTGTTGTTGCTGATATTGATCATTATGTTGATGTTGAAGCTGTTGAAGTTGTTGAAGTTGTTGTTGAAGAAGAGTATTTTGCTGTTGTAATTCATCATTCACCTGTTGTAAGGAGACATTCTTTTCCTTCATCTCCGCTGATTCTTTCCTGAATATCAATCTCATCATGGTAGCTCGAGCTTTATAAAATTTATAACCACTGAACAGACAGTCATTACCATATTGAAGCTGGGCTAAAGCCTGTTGTGGAAGTGAATATAATGAACTATCAGACAGAGTCAAAACTTCATTGAAGGTTGGAGGAGGCTTTACAGGAAATCTCTGCTCAAAAACATCACTCTTGGACCATGCATCCAAAGCTTCGTCCATGGGGATCGCACTTAGTGAATCCTTGAATCGAGACATGAAGCCAGAATCAGATTTGATAATATCAGGATTAGATGAAATATTCCAAAGCTCTTGAGAAAGAAACCATTTATATGCTTCTTCTTCGTCCCCAATTAAATTGAAACCTTCACTGGAGATTCGATCGGAAATAGACTTCAGAGTAGAAGGATCGGCACTTGGAATTGAAGTATCGACCTCAACAGCAACAGAAGGAGATCGAACCAAAATTTCAGAAGGGGCGATCGATTCTACAATTACTTCAGAAGTCCCTTCGACTTCACGAGGGATCGAACTGGAAGGAGGGATCGAACTGGAAGGAGGGTTTTCATCTTCAGTACGATCAGTAATGTTAACTTCATCAACAATGGCGGTATCAGCCTCAACATTCATGTTTCCCATACCACCAATTGGAAGTATCTCGGCATTATCTTTCTCCGATGTATTCTTTTCTTCAGAATGAGATACTTCATTCACTACATCAATAAGATCATCAATAACAATATCATCTCCCTCTTCTTGAGGAAGGCTAGAAAAAGTTTCCAATGCACCATTATCAGGTACAGGGGAATCAAGCACGAAATCAAATGGAAGTGGAGAAACAACGTTATAAAAATTGGATGAAGTACCAGAAGAAGGTGCAACCATAGGATTGGATCGTTCCGATACCACAATTTCTGCTGGCATCGAGGAAACTGGAATAACATCGATCAACTGATCCAATGGAAGAGCAACCATCGAGCTTCCTTCTCCCCTATTCGAACTGGGAACCATCTCTCCTATAACCTCGGTTGAGAGTTCAAGAGTTCTGGGCCTCTTTTGCTTCTTCTCTGTTGCGAGAACTAATTTTCGCTTTCCTCTACCATCAACTACGGGTTCGATCGTTTGTTCATCCTCGACGATCTGTCTATTCTCGACGATTTTAATACCACGATCAGGTGGAGGAAGAGGGATTCCGATGTCCAAAGAAGGATCGACCTGAAATCAAAAAAAATAAAAATAATAATAAATAAAAACATTTAAAGAAGGCATTAAAGATCGATACACTATAACTAAAAGAAATGGTATCAACTAAGAATTCCGAACCTTGAAGTCAAATTTATAATCATCAAAGTTCAATTTCCAGGGGCAATAGTTCGGGAAACAATTGCGAAGATGTTGAATTTCACTAGTAGGGAGATCACCATATACCCAAGGTCCCTCGATCAGAATAGGAGTGCGATACCACCTATAATCATGTTCTCGACGAATTCTCTCATTCGAAGGAAAATCAGCATTAGTGAATGGGGCTACCTTGATTCTGGGGTCATCAACTTCTCGAAGAAGAGGAAACCCTTGGGAGCATTTGCGAACAGGACTAACACTCCATTTAACAAAATTCTTAACAGTAATACCATCACCATAAGTATTCTGGAAATTCTCAGGCGTATAATTAACACGTTCTGAGGGATCGGGAACATAGCAAGTAAGACGGGTACGACCCTCACTGCGAAGGGTACATTCATCGAGAATCCGCCACCAATTACCATTATACTGTGTGATGGAACGAAGTTGAGTATGTGGAGCCCTACTGCGAGTAGCAAGAACTGTGAATTGGAAAGGGTTGTTTTTCTCATACAGAGGAAGATGAAGACCAGCTTCCAACGCACCAACAGAAATTAATAATCTATGATGGGTATATTGAAATTTTCTCATCGAATCATAGGTCATCATATCGGAAGTACTATCCGCAAAAGAAACTTTAAACCCTTGAAGGTTATGTCTTCTTTTAAATTCTTCAATATCCATGGATCGATAGCTATAAGATGACATTGACCGTTTACTTTTGGGGGCAACATTAGGAATATCGGGAGAAGAATCCCGTACGGTGCGAGGTACAGCAGGAGAAGGAGTAGCAATAAATGAATCTCGACGGGAAACAGCATATTGAGATGAAGAAGTCCTACTTGATCTCCTATTTCCACCCTGGTTGCTGGTAGTATCAGATTTCCTTGGAGACATATTGAAGATCTGGGCAAAAAGAAACGAAAGAAAGAAAAGATTAACATATGAAGAAATTACCTATTAATAATTACAGTGCAAAAAAGAGCCTTTTTATTCATGCATAACCTGAGAATCACAATCTTTTCACTACATCGATAGACCCACAGCCATAAAAAGAAAATTTCGAATCAAGAAAAGTAAAGTTACTTACATGAAGAAAAGAAATTAACAATGGTCAAATTGAAGTGGAGAAGAAACCAATTAACAAGAACAGAACTCCTGAGTAGTAGGAAGATTTGAAAAGATTAAGGAAAACAAGGTGCAATAACTAAAAGAGAAAAAGAAAGCAGAAAATTACAGGATATTTAAAGGAGGAGAATAGTAACCGCCACAAGATGGGAGAACGAGATAATCGGAAAAGATTTGATTTCATAAAAAAGAAAAAGTGTAACTGACATAATCATGAGTATAAAAGTAATAAATACAGAGCCAGCGGAAAACTCGGAGAACGTGCGGAAAAGAAACTGACAAGTCCTTCTCTATTTTTCAAAATCTCGGATCGACCGTTGGATGATTTTGTAAAAAAGAGAAGAAGGGGGCAAATTGTTAGTAAATTAAAGAAGCACGACACGTGGAAGAGGATCAAGTAAAGAAGCATCTAGATTAAAAAAGGTGAGAAACACAGGATCACTATCAAAGATATCGAATATCGAAAAG
>JAJJMC010015017.1:0-23790 GCA_023531435.1 Papaver californicum
ATGCTATTTGTTTTGTTCAATGTAATTCAGCTTTCTCGATCTTACGTGTCCTTCATGCAATTCATCGTTCAGCTTTCGGGAAATGTTTTATATCTTATTTGATATTTGATTATGTGGTTCTCGTTCTTTTTAATTTGGTTGCTTCCTATCTTAATCTTCTTTCACATGTCGTGCTTCTTTATTTTACTAACACATGGTAAACATCAAAAGTACAATTATACCACAAATATTTAAGTTATCGTACCAACGAAAATCGCACCAAAAAATATGTTAAACCTTCAATTGCATGAAATTCCCAGTGCCACTCGACACCTTGATGGAGTGAACGTTGACCTAGATCATCATCCTTGGACATACAGTGCATATCCAACGAAACTTCATAATCTTCGATATCATTATTTATTTGCACTGTGGTCTTAGATGAACATTTGGAAACTAGAACTGAAAACAATAGCACAACAACAACAAACTTGTATTGCCATGGCTACTAGTACCCATTTTTGAATCTGATAATTAAATAGGTTTGAGGCCCTTGTATATGGATGTGAAGGTTTGTCCTATACAGGAGATACAGAATGATGTTATTACAGTATCACATTCAATCACCATTCATCTATGGTTGATCCTGATAATTTTAGGGAAAATAAATGGCCATATATTTTATAATTAATTCTTTTAATTTTATAAACTTATTAACTGTATACAATAATAGCAGTATATACATTAAATGGCTTAATATGCTTCAAAAAATAAATAAATAAACCCTTTAATTTGACTTTCTTTTTCATCAATAATTATATACGATTTTCATTAATGGATCTATAATATACCTACATCAAACAACGACCAACATCATATCATCATGTTAATAATTATGGATTAAACCATATGGATTAGACGAACATAAATTAATTATGGTCTCTGCGTAAATGAGCATTTGATCATGTTGTGCAAGAATGACTCATTCGATACTTGTGTGTATCTGCAAAATAATTAAAAAAAAAACAAAACTTATATTTTCTCATTGGATTAATTGTTATAATTACAAGTACATACACTTCATTTCCTCAAATACTAAATAAATCAAAATACTAATTAAACCCAACACCATATTGTCCCAATTCTTTTGTACTTGTTTTTACAAATCATCTCTAGATGATCAACTAATTCACTAATATTGTACTAGTGGTACAATATATCCAAAAATGAAGTACATTTATTTAGTCACCCCCTTATTTATTTATTTTTCTTTATGAGATAAAAAATGGGATCCCATGCACATGCAGAATTGTACAAAATATGCGGATGGATGCCCCTAGTTCATTTAGATAAAGAAGTATGACGTTGATGATCAGATCCAAGATTGAAGGAGATCATAGTTGCATTTAAAAGAATTGACTCCACTGATATGAGCAAATATATCATCTGAAGAATCATCTTCCTGTTTTCCTACTACCTGTATCATACAAAAATGAAAACTAAAATATAAACAAGAGTATTCATTTTCGTTCATACACCCGATTCAATATTAGTTCTGTTAATTAGCTGATAATTAAAGAATGAAACCATATATCTTACTTCATCATCTTCAAGATTGCTGCAACTATTTCTAAGACTACTGTCTCCGAAATCGTCATTTTTTGCAAACCTTCCTCTAACACGAGGTCGACTATCCGCCAAAGTCTTTCGGCAAGCATACTGTTCAAACAAATGCATTATTGGTAATACATTTTTTTTCTTTCTTTATCCAACCAACACATTATATAGAGAGAAGTTTATAAATTACCTTGATTTTTTTACTGAAATTCCTTTCATTTCTTTTCTTCATGTATCTGTGAATTTTTTCTTTTCTTTCTTCCACTGACAGTCTTCCAACTTTGTACGAAGAATCCTCTAAGGTTGCTAACTCTAATGGGGTACTGTTGTTCATACTGCACCCATTTACTAGCTGTTGATTTTCATTATTAAGTGCCTACAAAACCAAATACAAAAAATCACTTATTATCTGGGGATAATCTTACTACCAAAAGTAGAAACAGAAATGTCGAATAATGGAATCAATCACATATAAATATGACTGATCGTGACACAAACTTCTGAAAGTGGTCTATTAATATGAATAGTAGTATAAACTAAGGCACTTTATTAAGACATTAACACATGCTTGATGATCACCACTTATTTTATAAGCTACTTCTGTAACCTACAGATTTTGAAACATAATTCTCCTAGGAAGCATTTGATACCTTAAACTTTATTTTTCTGTTGTATGGCCTTAAGTCGATACAAGACTATTTATCTTTTTATCTTAAAGATAATATGCATCTATAGTCATGGAGACATAGGAGCACAGAACAATTATAATGTTCATAATAGATGAACCATATATAGCTGATTTTGTTCAAGAAAATATTTTATATTCTGTCAGTGGAATACGAATTCATTAACAAAGCCACCTTTTATCGAAGAAATGAGTACAGCAACATACTGGAAACAAAAAGGATATGCTTTGCTCATGATACAGATGTGTTGTCTAATTCGTAGAGAAGTAAAAGATCACATTAGTAAAAAGTAACTGTAAAAGAAGTGTTGTGTAAATTTATCTTTGTTTGGAAAGTTAAACTCCCATTCTGACTCAGTTAATTGGACAATGGTGCATTTCCATCTTTTATGCCCTAAAACATGTCTAAGGTTGCCATCTGAACCCCTAGTTGAGGAGACAGGTTTTTCAAAAGATACCTGATTCACATGCTCCTTTTTTCAGTTATAGCTTAACTTTATAGTTTAAACAAAGAGAATCAGTTAAAAAGAAAATTCGACAAGTTTCGAGTTTGAACTGTTATAGTACCTGAATATCAGTTGGGCTGAAAACCCGTCGCATTGTATCCGTAACATAAACACCGTTACTGTTATCTCCTTGGAGATCCAGCTCTTGTTGTAATTCGGATCCCATAAGTATGGCGCCCGAGAATATTCCCGACCCACAGTCAGTTGACAATGGGGTAGTACTAGTGAAATTCCCGGGCAAAAATGATCCAACAGAAGGATCAATGCAAGAACAAGACGGTGAACATGGATCTAAACTAGCATAAGAAGTTGGTAAAGAGGATAAACAATCATCTTCAAATATAGATGGTAATGGTGGTCCTGTTCCTGATAATGAACCAATGGGATTGGGAGAATATGGCAGAAACCCATTAATGTCATCTGTTAATGGAAGATGCGGTACTTGTAGTGAGGAAAAATCGAATTGTTCTTCTTGGGTTGAGATAATGGGAGGGACAGGATATGGCAAATTTGGAGATGACGATAACAAGTTCATGGATGAGGTGATATTATTTTCATTCTCATCTTGAGAATCGAAAATCATGGGTAAGTCATTGTCGGTTATCATGGTGTTAAGTATATCATTGGGGTTACAGTTGTTACTAATGTTAAAGTTGTTATTGCTGTACATTCCTATTTCATCTAAAGCATACGAGGTAAAGGAAAGATTTGCAGTGTAAGAAGAGTTTTCCTCATAGCAGCAATTATTTGATGACGATACGTCGGAGTTCGGTAAATTTTCGGAAAACAAGTCATGGTCAGAAAATTCAAACATTTGAGCACTTATGGGGCTGGAAATATTTTCCTGTAAAAAATAAAAGTCCTAACAGTTAGATTAACAACTAACATCCCTATGGTATTATTCACTCAAGAAAAAGAAAAAAGAAAAAAAAAATACCGTGTTAGGCATACATGAAGATGATGTTTTTATTCACAAATTTAGTAGAGATATATAGTTGTACAAATTGGTGAATATGTACTTGTCAAAGTGAAAAATTTAGGAAATTCTAGGATTATAAAACAGCTAAAAGCATACTCAATACAGAAAGTATGTACTTACGCATGTATGGGTAATGTAATTAGCACGCATCAGTCCATATATGTTTAGAACCAAAACAATAGGTATCGATTCTCTAAAGTAAGATTGTCATTTCGTAGATATATTTGACAAATACGTGCTTTCATGTTAAGAAAAAGTATTATAGATAGGAATAATATGCATGTGACATGTTAGAATTTATATTTACCCTAACACCTACGTAAAATAAATATCAGAAAGAAAAGCAAATTCATGTATGTTGTTCTTGTAAATGGAAAAAAAAATAGCGAAGCAAGAAAAAAGTTAGCTAAAAATTTGGTAGAAACAAATAGACAGTTGAAGAAGAACAAAGTATAATAACCTTTGTTGTTTTCACACTTTATAAAGTGTGTACAAAACAGGAAAGCTTAAATAAAAAGTTTACAAAGTTATGATTTCTATAATTGAGGGTTTGTATTTAAAGTTTATGATAATTGAACATGGTTTTAGTTTAATGAGTTGAGGAACAATCAAAACAATGCATGACCATAATAATTATTCGATAAACGAGTTGCTTCAGTTCTGGCAAGCGATAGTACACTCTTGAATCGCTTCTTGGTGGCTCGCTTCAAACCAGTTTGTATACTCGAGTTGTTAAAATGGCAAAACCTTGTTTTTCTTACATATTATGATAACTAACTTCATAACTAGCTAGAGCTTAAGATTTCTTATTGAAGTTTTTGCTAACACCAAGTTAAAACTTTCAAATGAATACAAAAAAGATTAGCGGAAAAAAACACAGGCTTATAAAATCATGAAAATATATATGGATGTGAATTAAAAGATAAAGAAGTGTTGTTGGGTTTTATACCAAATTGAGCTAGAAATACCAAAAAATTGGTGCCAATTATAAACATTACTTATTTATGAACAACCGAAAGAATTGCAAACAAAAAAGAAAAAGAAAAAAATTCACTTTTGTTTTTTCCTGTTCTTTTTTTTTTTTTTTTTGTATTAAGAAACAATATGCATGAACAATAGTTTCTTCATGGAGAAAACACCTACCATGACATGAAAGAAAAAACAGATAAAGATTGCAAGATTACCGAAGGAAGTTGTTGTTCGGGTGGATGAATAACGTCCTGTAACATCTTAATTAGTAAATTTCGACGGGAAGGAAGCTGATCAAAACTCCGCTTAAAAAACTCGCTAATATATACCTACTCCGACCCAACAATTAACTGATAAAATCATTAGTGATCCTAATTAAAATCGTCTCTCTGTTTTAAACGGAATTAAACAAAAGAAGATGACCATTTTTAATGAATATGAAAGAGAAACAAGATGAGTTTGGGTTGCCAAAGACAGGGGAGGTTAGAGTTAGTTATATAGGGACATAAGAAAGCCGTACAAAGCCGTAAGACAAGCTGGATATTGTGTATGATTATCCCACCTGGCATTTCGCTGATCTGGAATTCAATGGATATATCCACAAAGTCAGTAGTTGGTTTCCCCTATACTAATTCTTCAATCTATTTTGAAGTTTTCCTTTCTAAATTTTTCTTTTTCTTAAATTGTGAGTTTTGGAAATGACTAATCAATCCTAACGACGAGTACGACGGCAGGATGGCTCAGGATCTTCAAAATCGCGCAGCTGGGATAGAGAGCAATGACAGGGTAGTAGAGGTAAGAAATATACAACCAGCTGAAATAGTTGCTACGGCTAAATCATGGGTTGAGGTGGCTAAGGAAGGCACTTCTTTGATTGATTCTTTTATTACTCATCATCCTAGTTCACCTTCTTCTGTTTTGGCATAACAGAACCACACCTCAACCTTTTCAGTAACTGTTCAGCTACCCAATAAGAGTTACAAGTAGGATTCCTATCACCTACTAAACCCCCTACAAGCTACAAGTGTGTTTCAGTTCTACCTTTCTAATAAAGAATGTCTTAGTCCTGGGTATTACCCTTGCAGTAACTGTAATTTGAAAAATAAATAACATTAAAAAATGTTTAAAAAAAAAGAGAACTGACCTCCGAATCCATATTTGTCTCTCTTCTTGCTTGCATTGAACTAGCACTCAATCGTTATCAGTTTTATAAATATCCATCTGGAGCTTTTTGATCACAGCATGTGTTCTTCCGTGTTTCTTGAATGCTTTTCTGCCATGAAACTCCATACCAACAATCAATGCATTTGGCACTACTTATGGGGTCCCTCTACTGGAAATAACCCACCAGCTTCTTCAATTATGTTTTGAAGCCAATCATTTGTCAAAGGAATATCATCTATACCCCTGTAAGTGTGAAAGGTGAATAATGATAAATAGATAGACAATTTACAAAAAAAAAAAATTAAAAAAAAAGTTTACCTGTATTCAAACTTCTTTACCAATGTCATCATTATCATCTTCCTTATCATGATGTGTTTTAACCTGGCCACTATAAAATTTCTTTAAAAATCCAAATCATTTATAGCTATTAGGATCGATGCTATAAAATAAAACACGAAAACGAAAAAACAAGAACACAAGACTTACTTGGTTTACCCAAATTGGGTTACGTCCAAGGAACGACTGCGGTTTTCACTATGATCTCAAAAACGAGTTCTAGAGGAATACAACGATGATAACAAAAAGATGCAAAACCCTAGATAGAGTAACTCTCTATATATAGAGATAACTGAAAAGTTTCATCTAATTTCCCTCCGTTCCATAAACAAACCTCTCAAAAAGTTTCATCTAATTTCCCAATAGGCCACCAGTAGGATCGGGTCAAATGCGAAACCGGGTCGTGCACTACCAGGCTCCACACAAACATAACAATCTCCCACTTGGAGACTGGTCACATCACAACGCGCCCTAACTCCACTCTGAACAAACTTCAAAACGCACCGATCACCGCAGCTACTCTCTTAACCAATCATCAAGCTCGAAGACCCACTGAAGCTACACACAGCTTCAGTTTCTCAAGGGTCACTGGTTTTGTCAACATGTCTGCTGGATTCTTTGCTCCTTCAATATTCTCAAGTGTCAACTGACCATCTTCTATTAAAGATCGAATGAAATGATATTTAATATCTACGTGCTTGGTTCTAGAATGGTATGTTGGATTCTTTGCTAAGAAAAAAGCACTCTGACTATCACTGTGCAAACTCCATTTCCTTTCTTCATACCCAATTCACCCAAGACTCGCTGTAACAGTATCATCTCCTTGCTCGCCTCAGTAGAAGCAACATATTCTGACTCTGTAGTAGACAAGGCTACTATCTTCTGCCAATTAGAACCCCAGCTCACAGCAGTACCACCCAAAGTATACACATACCCAGTAGTACTCTTTCTACTATCAATATCTCCAGCCAAGTCAGCATCAACATAACCCTACAACTTCATACTATAACCTGTGAAGCAAAGTGATGTATCTACAGTACCCTTTAAATACCGAAGTAGCCACTTGACTGCCTCCCAATGTTGTTTTCCTGGATTACTCATGTACCTGCTCACAGCTCCCACTGCATGTGCAATATCTGGCCTGGTGAAAACCATGGCATACATAAGACTCCCAATCGTTGATGCCTAAGGAATCTTCTTCATATAAATCTCATCTTCTTCTGTCTTAGGTGACTGGTCTTTGGTTAGCTTAAAGTGGCTACCCAAAGGCGTGCTCACTGGTTTGACACTCTCCATGTTAAACCTCTTCAGAATCTTGTTCACATATTCTGACTGCGACAACTTCAAGGTACCATGATTGCTATCTCTCGTGATCCTCATACCAAGAATTTGCTTTGCAGCTCCCAAATCTTTCATTGCAAACTGCTTTGACAGTTTCTTCTTTAGATCATTTATCTCCTCAATGCTAGGCCCTGCAATAAGTATATCATCCACATATAGCAACAAAATCATAAAAGTGTCTTCAGACCTTTTTATGTAGCAACAATGATCTGATTCGCACTTAGTGAAGCCGGTGGTACCCATAAAACTGTCAAACTTCATATACCACTGCCTTGGAGCTTGTTTCAAACCATACAAGCTTTTATTCAATTTGCAAACCAGATTCTCCTTTCCCTTTGTTACGAAGCCCTGTGGTTGCACCATATAGATGTCTTCCTTCAAATCACCGTGAAGGAATGCAGTCTTCACATCTAACTGCTCGAGATATAAGTTCTGTGCAGCCACAATTCCCAAAATCAATCTGATTGTATTTAGCTTCACAACTGGAGAGAAAATATCAGTGTAATATACACCTTCCTTTTGCTGAAAACCTTCACAACAAGCCTGGCCTTGTAACGTGTACTCCCATCATGCTCATCTTTTAATCTGTACACCCATTTGTTATGCAAAACCTTCTTCCCTTCTGGTAGCTCGGTTAGCTTCCAAGTTTCATTCTCGTGCAAAGAATCCATCTCATCTTCCATAGATAACTCCCACTTGCTCGAATTCTCAACTTGCAAAGCTTTAGCATAATTTTCAGGCTCACCTCCATCTGACAACAAGATGTGCTGAAGAGAGGGTGAATAACGATCCACTGCCTTGGGTACCCTACTGCTTCTCCTAAGAGTGGGAACCGGAGTACTGAGGTTTGGAGAAGCTGGACTACCCTGCTCTATCTCAGGCACTTCGTTTTCAACGGGCTGCCAGTCGGATCGGCTCAAATGCGAAAACCGGATCGTGCACTACCAGGTTCCACACAAACATAACAATAGCATCAACATCCTCATCACTAACAAATCCACTGTTACCAAATAGATCATTAGCTGGGTTACATTCATCTATTCTTCATTCGGTAATTGTACATTCACTTCATGGATATCCATTTCCTCATCACTCTCATTGCTGGCTCCAACTCTAGCATTGATACTTTCATAATTCATGTTGTCGACAACACTAGCTTGGCTGCTCGGAGGACAGTTTGGTAGGTCACATTGCAGTCATCTCCAAAATCATCTGTGTTCATGACCTTTCTCACCTTTGAATTTGGCAATGCTTGCAGCTTGGTTTAACAACCTTGTGCTTTGCCTGATGATAACAGGTGGCATTGGTGGTTTTCAGTCCATCTTTTAAGAGTTGCAACCACTAAAGGGATTTTGTGAGTGACCCCTGAAGTTGAAGTTGAATGATTCTTTGCAATCTGGTATTACTTAACTCCAAGGTCAAGAACCCACTATCATCAGGAATTCCATCATTCCACAACTGCCAAAACTTATCTCATCAAACAAAAACTTGAGTTGAGTTGGATTTCAATTCTAGGTCAAGTATAAACCAATTGAACTAACACTTCCGGGAGATTCAACTTGGATCTTATACAAGTACAAAGGTCATCATAGCTTACCTCATCAACATGGAAATCCGGAAAATTAAAATAGCTACCAATGTTGACAACCTTGTCCCATTTGATTCAATTAGAACTTATTGATTTGTCCCGTATGTTACTACGGAAACGGCATATCCAGTGATTGGCTGCACATATAAAATATGTCAACCCCAAGTCCACAAAAACAGAGAAAAGGAAGTAAAAGAACTTCATTGACAGAGCATCGAGTAGAAAAAAATGGAATATGATAGAGAACCCATTTTAGATATAGTTAGATGCAACCTAGGTATCTGGAACAGATACACGGAAGGCATGTACCATTTTAGATATGAGAGAACTAAGCAGCACAACCATTTGCATGCGCAACAGTGCAAGGTATGCAACCTGGATATGCAAGCATGCCACTTCTTCGGTGCTGGCCACCCCTATAGGGCCTATAACCACAAAATGCATTTCCAAACCAATTTTCCAACATGACAGGGAATTTTTCTTTACCAATGTGCAACTAGTGGGAAAAAAATTTGCTCACACAGCAAAAAGGTTATCGAATAAATTTGAAGTCATTATATCGAAACGAAACAATCATACCATAGTTGTCTAATACAAAAATTGACATTGTTCTTAAGATCCAAATTGACATTGAATTAAGAATGGTAGATGTAAGCTCTGCAAAAACACCGATGACGAGTTAGTATATCATCTTTTTATTAGTTGCAGGGTTACAGCTAACCTTTGGAAGTATTTTTTAGGTATGCTGGATTCAACTTGGTCTCCTCCCAATACAGTGATACTAGTTCTGAGAGATTGGAAGCGTAAATTCAATTTAAAACCTTCGATCTTTATCAAGTATTGCCTTCCTTTTGCAATATGGTCTCTTCTTTGGACCGAAAGGAACAACAACACTTTTATGGGAGAATCCACCACTTACGAGAAATTACTTGTTAACATTAAAGCAACTCTTTACAGTTGGGCATCAATAAACAAAGAGCTTAGAATCTTTTCACTTGAGGATTTTGTATGTAGATGGGAAAAATTTAAAGACAACATTTAATCCCGTCTGTATTCTCCTGTAACTTTTGTTTTGGTGCTCTCTCAGCATTCTTGGAATGAATTTTGTCGTTTCAAAAAAAAGGTATAAAAAAAAATGTGATATAAGAGTCTTAGTGAACCAGGAGTAAGAAAAGGAATGCAACCATCAGCCTTACTAAATTTAGGAGAAAATACAATGATACCACAATTATCTGGTATTAGAATATACAAATAATTTCAGAGATGATTCCTCTCTTTATTACCACAAAAATTGCAACTAAGAGAGGGCCCTTAGGGTTTAGAACCTTTTGTGGTTGGGGGAAGACTAAGGGAATGGGCTAGTTAGAGCAAACATACTTTTCACACATGTGTGGTGCTTCGCACCGAAGCACGCACGGTTGCGGCTTGCGAGCTTGCGTGCTTGCGGAGCTTGCAGAGTTTGCGGTGCTTGCGGACTTGCGGACTTGTGGTTGTGGCTGTGGATGTGGTTGTGGCTGTGGGTGCGGGTGCGGGGTGCGGGTGCGGGTGTGACCGTGGCTAAGGCTACGGGACTGAGTGTATGTTGCGGGCGTGGCTGAAGCTGCGGACCAACCAAGATTTACGTTTTTAAAACAGAATATATTTTCTTAAAAGAATTTATGAATAATTCAAATCTTGTTTTAAATGTGGGGGCGTATGACCCGGCGTAATTTTAGGAGAGAATTATTCTTAACCGTTTTATATCCGTTTTAACCATTAACTCCGTACTTCATGTGTGGAATTAATTTCAACCGTAATGTCCGTGATTTATTGCCATATTTTCTTCTTCTTCTACATATAAAAGGAAAACGAATTTCTCCATTAAAACTTACTCCAGAAGCAGCTATTATCCTGTCTTCTTTTCCCCTCTTCTTGCTTTGTTTTGCGCATTGCTTGTTTATTTCCCTTCCACTTTTATCTTGCTGTTAAGTTCTTGAGGGTGATTAGTATTGTGCTTATACTAATCATAACGGGCAGTTCTATCCTGGACATATCTCCTCTATTAGGGTATAGCATCTCTCATTCTTGAGGAGTACCCGAGGACTATTGTGTTAAGGACAATTTGCTGAACATGTGGCTCTGTCCATTGTATGATATCATTCAGAGTTTTCATAACATTAACCATTTCTTATGTTTAGTGCTTTTCATTGTTGCAGAACCAACAATCCTAACACAATATATATTTCTTCTGTAACAATGGGTAAGAATGATGTAGACATACCAAAAAAATTCAGTAGTAAAGATTTTAAAAGATGGCAATCTAAGATGCTGTTCTTTCTGAGTTTCCATATGTTAGATGAATTAGTTCTAAAATCCTTTGATGAGAGTTTGAATGATGCTGGAAACGAAAGGGAATTGGAGAGTTGGGGTAGACAGAACTATATGGCAAAGAATCATATTGTTAACTTTTTAGAAGATGCATTGTATGATTTCTATAATGCAAAAGAGAACTTTTCTGCTTATGATTTATGGGATGCCTTATAAGCAAAATACCAAACAGAAACTGCTGGAAGCAAGAAATTTTTGGTGGCTAGGTTCCTGGAATACAAAATGTCAAATGATAAATTTGTGGTTGATCAATTCCTTGAACTTTAACGCATTATCAATGAAATTATTGCTGAAGGTATGGTGATAGATGAAACTTTTCAAGTGTCTGCTGTGATTGAGAAATTAACTTCTTCATGGTCTGAATACAAACGAAGATTGAGACATGAAACTGGTGAAGTCAGTATGGTTGAATTGTGTAAGAAGAGTCAAGTGGAAGAATTATTGTGCTCCAAAGATAAAAACGTATCTTCCGCAAGGGACTTGTCCAACAGAGCTCATGTAACTGAACACAAGTTTTCCAATACTAAAAAGAGCGACAGCAACAACCGTAAACCTGGTCCGCACATGAAAGGTACATTTTCGAAAACCAAATCTGGCATTGGTAAAATTAAATATGCTTGTTATTTTTGTGGAATTCCTGTCCATATGGCAATGCATTGTAGAAAACGTAAGGATTTTAATAACAAGTAAAACAATGTTAATTTGGTTGAAAGCAACAAGAACGAGTTTTCTGGCACGGTGTCTGAAGTCAATTTGGTAACCAATGTGAGAGACTGGTGGGTAGACTCTGGTGCTACCAAACATGTATGTGGAAACAGAGATATGTTCACCTCCTATCAGAAGGTAGGGGAAGGAGAAAAAGTCTACATGGGTAACTCGTCCGCAGCACATGTTGCCGGAAAAGGCAAAGTTGGGCTGAAGCTCACTTCTGGAAAAACTCTCACATTGAATGAAGTTCTTCATGTTCTGGACATCTGCAAAAATCTTGTATCTTGTGGCGTTTTAAATGATAAGGGCTTTAAACTTTTTTTTGAGTCTGGGAAAGTTATTGTCACTACGGGTAAGGATTATGTAGGAAAGGGCTATAAGACTGAGGGTCTTTACAAACTTAATGTAACCTCTGTTGAAATGAATAAATTTGATTCTTCTGCTTATGTTTGTGTGTCATTGAATGTTTGGATGGTAGACTTGGTCATGTAAACTATAAATCAATGAATAAACTGGCTAGCATAGGGTGCATACCCAAAATTAGTTTGGAAAATGAACATAAATGTGAAATATGCGTATTATCAAAATATGCTAAAAAATCTTATAGGAAAAATATTCAGAGAAATTCTAAACCCTTAGAATTAATTCATTCAGACCTAATTGACATGAAATCAGTTCAAACTAGAGGTGGTAAGAAATGGTTTGTCATCTTTATAGATGATTGTACGAGGTACTGTCACATTTATTTACTTAAAGGTAAGGATGATGCCTTAGAAGCCTATACGATATATAAACTAGAAGTTGAAAACCAAATGAGTACTACCATTAAAACTGTTAGGTATGACCGTGGTGGTGAGTATGTAATCTCTATAGGATATTTTTGCATAGAACATGGCATTATACATGAAGTAACCCCTCCTTATTCACCACAATCTAATGGTGTGGCTGAACGGAAAAACCGAACCCTTAAGGAGATGATGAATCATGTTGATTAGTTCAGGACTACCTGCAAACTTGTGGGAGGAGGCCGTCCTCTCAGCTTGCTATGTCTTGAACAGAGTACCCTTTAAAGGATCAGACAAAACTCCATATGAGTTATGGAAAGGTAGACAACCTTCATATGCATACTTTAAAGTGTGGGGGTGTTTGGCTAAGGTGTCCATTCCTCCACCTAAGAGAACCAAGATATGACCCAAAACTGTTGACTGTGTCTTCATAGGGTATCCTGAACATACTACTGCATATAGATTTATGGTTGTAAGTTTTGAAATTTCTGAAATTTGTATGAATACTATTATGGAATCTAGGGATGTTGTGTTTTTTGAAAATGTTTTTCCTTTGAAATCTGAATCTCGCATGATATGTGTTGATCCTCTAGATGTTCCTTCCTATAGTCAGACTTTACCTTTAGAAGAAGATGAATTTGAGCCTAGAAGAGGTAAAAGACTTAGAGAAAAATCTTTTGGGCCAGACTTCATAACATGCTTAGCTGAGACTGATCCACAGACTTTCAGAGAAGCCATGACTTCTTCTGAAGCTCCATGGTAGAAAGAATCCGCCATTAGTGAAATGGATTCCATTATACAAAATGATACTTGGGAGATTGTAGATTTACCTTTAGGGTGTAAACCCATAGGTTGTAAACGGATCTTCAAAAGGAAACGTAAAGTAGATGGAACTGTGGAAAAATACAAAGCTAGACTAGTAGCTAAAGGCTATAAACAAATATAAGGTGTATATTTCTTTGACACTTATTCACCTGTTACGAGAATTACTTCCATTAGGATGTTAATTGCTATTGCTTCCATTCATAACTTAGAGATAAATCAAATGGATGTAAAAACAGTTTTTCTAAATGGTGAATTAGATGAATAAATTTATATGGACCAACCTGAGGGCTTTGTAGTGAAAGGTTGTGAAAATAAAGTATGTAAACTGAAAAAATCTTTGTATGGTTTGAAACAAGCACCTAAACAGTGGCATGCAAAATTTGATCATGTGATGATTTCTAGTGGTTTTAAAATAAATGAATCTGACAAGTGTGTTTATACTAAAATTATGAATGATGCATGTGTGATTGTATGCTTGTATGTTGATGATATGCTTTTACTTGGTACAAACATGGATGTAATTAAATCCACAAAGAGCATGCTAAATGAGAACTTTGACATGAAAGACTTAGGCCTCGCTGATGTGATCTTAGGGATGAAGATTAAAAGAAACTCTAATGGATATAGTCTTAGTATTATGTTGAATATGTGCTTAGAAAATATAACCAGTTTGATTGTAAACCTGCTTGTACTCCTTATGATCCTTGTTGTAGACTCAAAAAGTATAAGGGTAATGGAGTTTCGCAACTTGAATATTCACGTGTTATAGGAAGTCTGGTATATTTGATGAATTGTACGAGACCAGACATTGCTTATGCTGTGAGTAGGTTGAGTAGGTATACATGTAATCCGGGACAGGAGCATTGGGATGCACTTATTAGAGTGTTAAGGTGTTTAAGGTACACTTTAAACTTTTGTTTAAATTATGAGATATACCCTGCGGTCCTTAAAGGATTTTGTGACGCAAACTGGATATCGGACTCATAGGAGTCTAATTCTACGAGTGGATATGTTTTCACTCTAGCATGTGGATCTGTATCTTAGAAGATTTCCAAACAGACATGTATAGCTCGATCCACTATGAAATCAGAGTTTATTGCGTTAGATAAAGCAGGAGAGGAAGCCGCTTGGTTAAGATGCTTTTTAGAAGACATTCCTCTTTGGCATAGGCCTATGCCAGCTATATCTATACCTTGTGATAGTCAAGCTGCAATAGCTAATGCTAAACACATCAACTATAATGGGAAGTCTATACACATTTGTAGAAGACACAATTCCTTAAAACAATTAATCTTAACTGGCGTTATTTCTGTTGACTTTGTGAGGTCTAAGGAGAATATCGCAGACCCTTTGACGAAAGGTTTGTCCAAGGAGATAGTTAGCA
The DNA here is from genome assembly GCA_023531435.1 of Papaver californicum. Taxonomy (NCBI): domain Eukaryota; kingdom Viridiplantae; phylum Streptophyta; class Magnoliopsida; order Ranunculales; family Papaveraceae; genus Papaver; species Papaver californicum. The sequence goes on from JAJJMC010015017.1 coordinate 15,234, forward strand.
ATGCATCAAGGGGGATGGGGCTTAATCTCATCAATTAAACTTTCCATGAAGGATACTCAACCTTGCTGACTGGAGATCCCAAGATCAAGGTTTCAAATGAGACAACTAATTTGTGGTGGGTTAAAGGAAACACTATCAGAGAACTTCATTCTCTGTCCATTCCCTATGGTGTAGACGTGATAGTGTGGCTGCATATGAAGGATGACTTTTATTAAGTCTTAGTGAGTTTTATAGTTTCAATTTAAGATTGAAGTGGGGTGTAGCAGTAAACACTCTTGATGAAACTCACCTATCTGAATGAGGAAGTGGGCCGCTTCCTATGAGAATTGAGCTGATTCTCTAGAGCATTCTGAGAAACGGGATACGTATAGGGCCAAAATGGACACAACGACACGAACCTAACATCACCTAGAGAGATATCACGCGTGAAAGTTATTGATTAACTACACCAAACGATGGCAGTTCAAGACATCGCGTTCACTGTCCATCAAGTAGTTCCGGTAATTTCTCATTAAGCAAAGGTTCAAGACCTTATGGACACCTATTTCCTAAGAGGTATTTCTCGCTTTCTGATTTTTAAATTTTATCGGGTTTTCATTCATGTGTGGGATTGTTGGAGCAAAAATGAACTTAAAATGTATTTTGGTCTTGGTGCGAATGGACCTTAGGACCTAGAAGTCACTAAGGGACACTAGCTCATTTTTCACTATTGTGAATGAAGAACCTTTAGTCCCACATTGGAGAGACTATAGATGAGTCATCTCTTTATTACCATAAAAATTGCAACTAAGGAAGGGCCCTTAGAGTTTAGAAGCTTTTTTGGTTGGGGGAGGACTAAGGCAATGAGCTAGTTAGAGCAAACATATTTTTCACACATGTGCGGTGCTTCGCACCGAAGCACGCACGCTTGCAGCTTGCGTGCTTGCGGTGCTTGTGGACTTGCGGACTTGTGGCTGTGGCTGTGGCTGTGGGTGCGGGTGTGACGAGTGGCTAAGGCTACGGGACTGAGTGTTTGTTGCGGGCGTGGCTGAAGCTGTGGACCAACCAAGATTTACGTTTTTAAAACAGAGTATATTTTCTTAAAAGAATTTATGACTAATTCAAATCTTGATTTAAATGTGGGGGCGTATGACCCGGCGTAATTTTAGGAGAGAATTATTCTTAACAGTTTTATATCCGTTTTAACCATTAACTCCGTGCTTCCTGTGTGGAATTAATTTCAACCATAATGTCCGTGATTTATTGCCATATTCTCTTCTTCTTCTACATATAAAAAGAAAACGAACTTCTCCATTAAAACTTACTCCATAAGCAACTACTATCCTGTCTTCTTTTCCCCTCTTCTTGCTTTGTTTTGTGCATTGCTTGTTTATTTCCCTTCCACTTCTATCTTGTTGTTAAGTTCTTGAGGGTGATTAGTATTGTGCTTATACTAATCATAACTGGAAGTTCTATCCTGGATACATCTCCCCTGTTGGGGTATAGCATCTCTCATTCTTGAGGAGTACCCGGGGACTATTGTGTTAAGGACAATTTGCTGAGCAGGTGGCTTTGTCCATTGTGTGATATCATTCAGAGTTTTTCTAACATTAACCATTTTTTATGTTTAGTGCTTTTCATTGTTGCAGAACCAACATTACTGCCTTCCTTTTGCAATATGGTCCGTTCTTTGGACCGAAAGGAACAACAGAACTTTTATGGGAGAATCCACCACTTACGAGAAATTGCTTATTAACATTAAAACAACTCTTTACAGTTGGGCATCAATGTACAAAGAGCTTAGAATCTTTTTTTTTAAGAATTTTATATGTAGATGAAAAAAATTTAAAGACAACATGTAATCCCATAACTTTTGTTTTGGTGCTCTCTCAGCCCTCTTGAAATAAATTTTGCCGTTTCAAAAAAAAGGTATAAAAAGAAATGTGATATAAGAGTCTTAGTAAACCAGGAGTAAGAGAAGGAATGCAACCATCAGTCTTACTAAATTTAGGAGAAAATACAATGATACCACAGTTATCTGGTATTAGAATATAATCTAACACATAATTTCTGTGATCCAAGCTCATACAGATCATGCCATTCAAAAGAGTCGAAATAGCGGTTTCTCGTCAAAGATATGAAAGGAATTTTTCTTTGTTTACATTCTGATCTTTTATAAATAAGTGAATTACCATACTCGTTCAAGTCCTCCTTCGAAACCAAAGACAACAATTTTAACTAATTCTAGCATAAGAATCGTCCCACCAATATTATTATTACTAATTTGGAATTCTAAAATATGGGTTTTCAGTTGATCTCTTACTTAATGTCTCGTGTCCATATTATCATCCATCACCACAGGAAACAATTTTTACCACAGATGGTAGCAGTAGGCTAGTAGCACAGCACAATTACTTACCAGTTTGATTGCAGCAACACATGGTGAGACAAAAGCACCAGTCCTTGCATAAATATGAACAAATCATCAGAGAGTACATGCTGGGTGCTACTCTTGCCAGTAATTTAAGTTTTTTCTGCAATTCTCTATGGAAAGTCATGAGAGGCAATTTATCAAACACCTTGGGCTGCCACTTGTTCATGGTGGCTGAAGTTTTTGCATGCAAGTTTAGAGATTTAGGAGATGATAATGGGAAGAATATGCGGCTTCTTGAGTATACCTGTTGGTTTTCTTTTTTGTGAATACGCCAAATGCAAAGACTTCGAGAGCAAATTTGAAGACTGTTAATGTATAGGCTCTGGAGTGAGAAGCGGATTTTGTGTTTTGTGTTGCATAATCGAAGTTGGAGAGACTATCATTCTTTTGGTGGATGGTCTACCAATAATACCCCTATCTAGAATTCACTAGATACCACTGTAGTTAATTTCGGCCGTACTGGTCGAAACATCGTCGGTTTTATCAGTATCGATCCCCACCCAATACGAAATAGCCTATACCGGTGGAACGGTTTTTGTCCGAAAATATCGACCGATATTGACCTATACGGTTTAACCGAAATGGTCGAAATTGACCGGTACGGCCAAAATTAGGGTTTTTCATTAAAAAAATAATTAAAAAAAAAATAAATTTCCTTATCATTGTTCTAGGGTTTTTAATTGTTACTCATGTTTTTATGATATTTTAAAAAAATGAGTAATAGTTTTATATCTTATTAGGTCCAATATAGAAAAAAACATTTGATATAATAATTATAGGTATAAAATATGTGGACCGAAATTTACCGATATTTGGAACCGAAATATCCCCGATATAAAGGTGTACCAGTGTATCGTTCTCGACCGGTACGAACCAAAATCCGATATTGACTATATTGCTAGATAATAATAAGCAGAGTCTATGGGCTAACTTATATCAAATGGTCGGACCTTGACATTTGCCACTCGGGAAGAAAAAAAATGGTCCAAGGGTGGATCAACTGACCAAGGGGATGATCTAAAAATGGACCAATCCCTTCCACCACTGAGATTAATAGAGGGTGGGGTTTAAGGTTTGAGTGGGATTTTATAAAGAGCTTTGGATGGTTGAATTTTATTGGTCCATATATAGACCATAAAAATCGGTTCACGTTTAGTTTTTTTGAAAAGAAAAAAAAAATCCTATTTTAAATGAGGTTTTAGTTTTTTGAAAAATTGTCGGGAAGAAATTTTAGCAGTGTTTGTCTAGACCCACTGTCATATTTATCTGGCTAAATTGATACTTATAAAATTAATTGAGGCCTACTACCTTTGTTCCACTGATCTCCTTTAAAGAGATATCTGGTGTCTAAAATGGAGGAGAGTATTAAATTATCTTCACCAAAAAAAGAATATTTTTATTCTTATATCTAATAGTTTAGATATTTCTATTTTTTTTAAAACCGATTAGATATTGGAAAAAACTATTAGTTTGAAAACTAAAAACTCACAAACCAATTTTTTTAAATAATTAAAAATAATTGGATTCAACAACAATCACGCCGATACGGTATTTATACAACACTCGATTGTTATGAAAATCATTAACCAAAAATCATACAAATTATTTAAAATTACTTTAAAATGACACAATCCCAGATGCAATGAAGAATACATGTCGATTCTGGATTATACAAATCTCTAAAAATCATAGCAGAATTGGAAGTTATACTTCATTAAATTTGCCGAACATGCAACCGTCATAAAATGAAAAAATATTTGTTGATTTTGTTCTTCATATATATAGAATTTCAAGAGATGGTCGATTGTTCTTGAACCCAAAAAAATATGAAAAACTTTTGTTTGATTTTTTTTTACTATAATCTATAATTTAATCTAACAAAACTATTTAAAATTATTTTAAAATGATTTTTTTTTTCGTGGTAGGCCTAAATTAATCTTTGGACACCAGGTATATTTATGGCCATGGACATTTCAGGTTGATATTTATGGATGAGAGAGACCAAAAGCTAAGATCTCTTTGTAAATGTGTGTCTGAAGTTATTAGGATGAATGATACATCGCCATTGAAAAGAAGTAATCAGAAGATGGGATAGAGGGGAGGGCTACCTCCTCTGTATCAACCAACAAGGCGGTCTGGTATTACTTACTAGAAAGTTGAATGTGCATTTGATGTTATGCAAACATATTCTCCTACCTCTGCTGTTCGAACATAAAAACATAATTTTAGGAAATGAGAAAATTTGATTTACATGAAAACACTAAAAAGATACACATATTAAATCGTTATTAATTGGAAGTGAAGTTTAGAAACATACTCTATAAAATGGGCATAAGAACCGGTACGGATCATAGTTTTATAAGAAAATGAAGGATGGTTTAAGGTTATTTTCAATCAATAGAATTCTATGAATCGAAGATAAGTTAAAAAAATTTAGATTTTCTCTATAATGGAAAGGTCCGAGTTGTTGAGGATTTTGTAATGTAATTCAAAGCAATATAAAAATAGCCGAGAAAAAATATAAAATATAATATTAAGAATTTAGGGTTAAAACCGGCATTTGCTATTCCACCACAACACCCCATAGCAGAGTTACAAGGGTGGCGATATATGATTTGAGCGCAACCCAGATTCTGATGGAGTATTACTAACCTTGGCTTGGCCCAATGTGTAAGATGTAAATAAATTTTGTTACATCGTTAGATTTCTCCATAAACCATTATAAAATAGCCAAAATAGTGGGTTAGTCTCATTATATATATCTCTTCATCACCAGCTCATATCTCTGTATTCTCTTCCACGATCTTCTTTTGTTGCTTTTTTTTTTCTTGTAAAGAAGAGAAAGATATGAGAGATCACCCGATGTCGATGAATGGTGAAAATCACCCAATGGATGGTGATGAGGTTATTAGTGTTTGTCAGGACAAGGAGATACCTCCTCAGTTTGAAGATAAATATTTACCTTATACTACTGATTCCGATGATGATTCTGCCGATTCGTGTAGTAAAACAATTGCTCAAGGGAAGAAGAATGAAGAACATCAGGGATGAAGAAGAAGAGCAAAAATAAAGACCCTGGTATAAGGGAACTGAAGCACCCCCAAAGGCTGACAACTTTATTATGAATTACTATGTGTTCACATTATTATGAATTACTATGTGTTCATAGATGGGTATTATAGAAAGGGAAGAAAAGGAGGATATGGAGTTATAATTCGCGACGATGACGGGAAACCGATTGTTGCTTCAGCTGTGGCTTCTAACAGAACATAATCTGTTGTATGTTCTAATTCTTACATTAGCTTCACACTCAGTGTTAGCTATTATTGCATTTTGTTAGGTGAACTTTAGCATATAGTAAATGTCATTGTGTGTATGTTAGCATCATTAATAGATGTACAAGGTGTACGTTAGGATTGACGTTTTGTGATAGATATAAAAACAGAAAAGATATGTCTGTTGTCATTTAAGTTTTGAGTCTTTAAAGTTTTTGATTTCTCTTTGTAGAAGAATCGTTCTTTAATAAAATTTGTTCTTGGTTAACAATTCTAATTCAACATTTAAGTTTCTAGCATGGTATCAGAGCTAGAATTCACAAATTTTTTCTTCTAATCCAGTTTTTTATTCTTTGTTCAATTCAATCTCACTGCAATTTATGATTCATGAGTTTTTACCAACAATGGAGAACCCAACATCAAACTCCATTGCAAAAATACCATTGAATCAACTAACAAATTTCATAACTCTCAAGCTTAAGGAAGACAATTTCTTAACATGGAAACATCTAATGCTTCATGTCATCAGGAAATTCAAAATAATGAAGTATCTAGTTGGATCTTATCCATGCCCAGAGCAATTTACAAACTCAAGAAACCAAAACAATGGAGTAGAAAATCCACTCTACTTAGACTTGATTGATGAAGACTCAACTATTATTCTTTGGATCAATAGTACCATCTCATATTATGTAATAACACATTTTGCAACTGCTCCAACATCTCATTACCTCTGGACACACATAGAGGAAAGATTTGCCAGGTCTTCATCCACACATTCAATTCAATTGCGCACCAAACTACTGGCTATCAAACAAGGTAACAAGTCTATCTCCAATCTAATTGATGGAATTAAAACTCTGGCAGATCAATTGGCTGCAGCAGGTGAACATGTTTCTGACAAAGAACTGGTGGTAGTAACCTTGTCTGCCTTACACCCTAACTATATACCCTTTGCTACATCCATGAGACATAGATACCCACCAATTTCAAGCATAGAAATGCATAACAATTAGCTTAGTGAAGAAATTGTTATAGGTCAGAGACATACAAATCACATAATAAACACAAAAAATCAAGCTTTTATAGCTCCATTTTACCCATACAAACCTCAATTCAAAAACAATTATTCAAGATTTAATGGTCCACAACAACATTACGGTAGAGGTAATCCCATCTTTCACACCAATGGTCAAAGATCTTGACATAATCATTCTGGTAGAAGAAATTTTTACACAGCTGGAAGAGGATCAAAATACACTCCAAGATTTCCAAATGACAACAATAATTCATCCACATCATCTATTGTGACTTGTCAAATATGTGGAAGAGTTGGCCACAATGCTTTAGCCTGCAGGAACAGACTCAATTTCAACTACAGCAATGAACACACATCCAATAGCTTATCTGCAATGCTAGCTACTGCACACTTACATGAGCAAAATCCATGGTTTGTTGATAGTGGAGCCACAAATCATATTACACCAAACAGGAATGAAGTTCAACATTCTTATGTCTATGATGGTGTGGACAAGGTCAACACTGCCAATGTAGAAGGTATGTCCATCACCCATTCTGGCACTTCTTTAAAATCAACACCTCATCGACTGTTTACTTTGAACAGTGTACTTATAGTTCGTAGTGCTACTCAGAATTTGTTATTTGTGCATAAATTCACTAAAGATAATAACTGCTCTTTAACTTTCACTTCTACTGGCTTCTTTGTAAAGGACTTGTCAACTGGGAAGACACTTTTACAAGGACCACACAATAATGGTTTATATCATATTCACTTCCTGTATCAATCTTCAACAAAATCTAACTCAGCTATCAAAACATCTATATCCTCAGAGGTGTGGCACAAAAGACTTGCACATCCATCATTCAAAACACTCCAATGTGTATCCAAAAATTTATCACTTCCTCATATTGTAAAGAGTCCTCTATCTTGTTTAGATTGTCCCTTGGGTAGGTCTCACAAGTTGCCTTTTCAAAGGTCCACAAGTACTAGTTTAGCACCTCTAGAATTACTACATATGGATCTTTGGGGTCCAAGTCCTGTAATTTCTACAATTGGTTACAGATATTATGTGGCAATAATAGATGATTTTCCTAATTTTTGTTGGTTTTATCCTTTGTTTGACAAATCTGAATTCAAGACCAGCTTCTATGAGTTGAAAGCATACATAGAAAACAAATTAAACTGCAATATCAAAACAATTAGAACTGATGGTGGAGGTGAGTTCATTCATCAACAACTTACATCTTTCTTAGTCTTGCATGGAATCATGCATGAGCTTTCTTGCCCACACATACCTGAGCAGAATGGTGTGGCAGAAGCAAAGCACAGACACTTAGTGGATATTGGCAGAACCTTTTTATTGCAAGATGGTCTTAATGATGCCTATTGGGTTGAGGCATTCTCTACAGCAAACTACACAATAAACAGGTTACCAACTAAATCCATTCAATACCTCTCTCCATATGAAATGCTATTTCACAATCCACCTGATTACAGTTTCTTAAGGGTATTTGGCTCTTTGTGTTATCCTTGGATAAAGCCCTACGCAGCTACCAAGTTAGCTCCTAGGAGTAAATCATGTATATTATGGTTCCTCTCAAAAGGGCTACAAATGCCTGGATCCTACTACAGGCAGGGTATATACTTCAAGACATGTTATTTTCCAAGAAACAATGTTTCCTTTAAGGACATCACCATTTTTATTGCCAAATATTCAACCAGATACATCAGCCAATACAATCTCTTCTATTCCTGTGCACTCTTCTGCTAATTCATTTCATGAAAACCATTCTGACATTTGTTCAACAATTCATCCAGCTCAATCCACTCCTATCATTAATAACCATT
>JAJJMC010015017.1:33790-47585 GCA_023531435.1 Papaver californicum
CCAAATCCCTAACCTTTTGATTTTTTCTCAAGTTAATAGCTTCTTCCCTCTTAATCAATATCAATGATGTTTCTAACAACAATCCTTGACCTCTTCTTGGCTTAAATCTCACTTTAATCCTCTTGATTTGTTCTTCCCAGGTGATGAACAACAGAACGATAATAGATGATTATGAGAAGAAAAGAAGTGAATAGCTTTTTCTTTTACTTTTGTCTTCACAGCGTGAAGAATTAGACCCCTAATTGTTAATTCTTCTCTTTTTATTTCATCGGTGAAATCAAGGGATTAGTCCAGAAGAGAAAAACCTAGAGAAACCCTTTTTTTTTCATCCAAAAGCAAGCTCATCCATCTCAGGTAGGATAAATCTTTTCCTCACTCCCTGTTTCTAGCGCCAAATTGTTTGGGCAGAAATTCTCATCAGCCCAAAACAACCAAAGATCATAACTAAAATCATCAAAGGAAAAGGAAAAGGAAAAGAAATTGACACGGTGATTTAACTTGGTTCAGCCCTGAATGGCTTACGTCAACGGGTAGTGAAGTTGAGAAGTTTTTATTGATGAGTTTGTGGGTTACAAAATACAGAAAGCTCCATTGGAGCTATGATCTTTTTACTTTGAAAGAAGTTCCAGGGAAGACCCCCAAAAAACCCGATCCCCCTCTCTGTTCTTCCTCCTTTTCTTTTAAAGGAAAGTCAGAAAACTTCAAGTGATGTGGCATCCGTTTCTAATACGTGGCATCCTCAAGTCATCCCATCTGTCGACTCTATCTCTTTCAGATACTTCCACGTGGCCTCTCTCTATCTGTCCATCTATCGTCTTTATATTCTTATCCAGCTATCCCTTAAACGGTTTGGGATGGTCTGGTTGGCTTTCGGGAACGGGTCACGGATCGGCTTGCGGACCTGGCTTGCGGGAAATGAAAGTGATCTTCCTGCGGGACTGGTACTATCCATGCTTCGGACCATGCTACGATCCATGTTTCGGTCCATGCTTCGGACCAACAGCACTTCGGACTTGTATATCGGGACACTACGCTCCGGACTTTGAGTATCGGGACGTCTGCGCTCCGGACTTTGAGTGTGGTCCGGACTTGTGTAGCGGGACATGGCTGTGCTCCGGACTTGTATAGCGGGAGGTTGTGGTAATGCTAAGCTTTGCTTTCGTTGCTGCCACGTGTTGGAGCAGATTTTTGGTATAAACATCCACAACCAGTAATAACGCAGCAGAGAATGGTAGAAGACTAGCTTACATAAGGAACATCAACTACATCAGTCTTAACTCACAATTCATCAGTAGGAAACCCATTCTTAGTCCATTCTAAATATCCACCAGCAACGTTAGTAACACTGCTGAAACCCTGTAAAAAATGGCAACAAATGTCTCAGTCTTCTTCGATTATTATAACTGAGATTTAATAAGAACCACTATTATTAGCTACAAGTATCATATTTGAGGACAATATTGAGGTTTACGAATTTTTGGCTCTAGCTCTCTAGCTCAAATGAATTACTCTTTTAACATATCAAACAATTTAGTGGCTAGTCTTAGTTCTGACTTCTGAGTTACACATAGCAGGCAGGCTCCCAAGCTAAGATCTTTATCTATGAGTAGTTATATATTTCATAACTATTGTGCATTCACTGTCAGCTAAATTAGTGTAGCAACCAACCTTCAACTAACTCAAAACAATAAATTTACTGCAATATCAGTTCGAAAAGTTAGCATTAAAACGAACGAGAAAAACTCAAGCTGGAATAAAAACCGAGAAGAATGAACCGCGGGCATCAATTATGTCAGTTGAAATCGGTAGAAGCCAATAACTGAATGAAGGCTAAAAAGTGAATCTACGTGTACCTCATTAAGGTAGTGGTTTTTATGGAAAACATTTCACTTGTATTTGCAGCTAAATAGTGTCGTAATCGTAAAGCACTACGAAACTTACAGCATTTAAAATACCAGCAGCGGCCTTAAGAGATCTAACTCCTCTGAGACATCCCTGTACGTAGAAAAAGAAGATTTAAGTGTCCTAAGTAGCAGCATGCATTTGTAGAATTGAGAAGTATTTAGTAAGACTTATAGTATGTCAACATACCAAACACTCAGCCATTCCAAACTAGTGCAGCAAAGAAGGAAAGCAATACAGCCATTCCAGACACTCAGCCCAGAGGCCCAGACACTTAAAAGTTAAAACACTACACAACAGCCAATACAACTCAGCAAGCTAGCCAAAAAGCTAACAAAGGACACAACTAACCATCTTTTCCTGGCTGGGGTTTTTTTTCCTGGACCTAACTTAGCATTACTGTGCATCCAGTTGAGCCATAGTTTCACATATAAAATCAGACGAAGGATGAGATTTATCAGAACCAACAAACTCTCTGATATTACCATCTATTTCAACCAAATTGGAACCTGAGGACTCCTCTAAGACCCCTTGCTCTTTCATCATCATCACCTAATTTTCATAGTTTCTGGGAACATACTAGCTATAGACTAATTTCTTATCTGGTTCCAAAATCATCAACTTATTTATTCTCTTACTGCAACTTGAGCAGTTTTAAGCTTCCATGAAGTTTAAACCACCAGGAATTGAACCTCAGAGTTTACTTCAGTTTCAAGTTTCGTTCTAAATCTAAAGCATCTTCGACGAATCCAACAATCAATATGATTGATGATAACACCATAATTGTTTGATACTAATAGAGGTTAAATATTTCACATTTATATTAGTCAACGCTGAAACAGCATAACAACGCTGGTTTAGTTATATTCGGGGTGATTATGGTAGCCTCTGGTTTCTCATTTTATCGTAACCTAATACCAACAGGAAGTCCTCTAATAAGGATGTAGCAGGTAAAGTTTCTCGTAATTAATCATATCAAATCACAAATTCATATCTAGATGACAGAAGTTACAGTTCAGACTGACTATACTAGATTCCCTATATTTGAACAATAAAAAAGTAATACAGATGTAATTGTACCTTCATTTAATATGGTGTAGCACCATTGTCAAGGTTCATACCCAAAAGTTTCCCTGACTCCTTCACTTTTTTCAGGTTCTGGGGGCTGCATACCGTAAGCGCAAGTTTCAGTTTCCTGAAATCGAAGAAGAAATTTACTTAGCATATAACAAGGGAGAGAATGCTGGTGGAGTACTTCCACACACCAAAGGGTTAGAGTAAGTTTCCAATAATTATGCTAAGAAGTAAAGAAAGTTCTGTTAGATTAAATGTAAGACATTAACATGACATAAAGACATTAATTTTTGTAATGTAAGATCATAAGATAGCTACCAACCTTTTGCATAAACACAGACAGCATCACCATGTCCTTAAGGCAGCCATTTGCAACTGAATCAAATAACATAATACTAGTCTAAGGAACATTTTGTCGATCAGTGCTGCTGCATCACCAAAATGCCCAACATTTTTTTGTCCATAAATCAGTAACAAAATCCAATTTCCAAGAATATGTTCTTGAGCATTTTCATGAATCGGTTGTACTACTCGCTTGAGTTGTGTGGATTATAGATTTAAGATTGGTGATTCGGCTTCGACTTCTTCTGTTTCTGGTTATGGATGTAATATTAGAGCATTTGTGAAAGAATGGGTTATCAAAAATCGGATAACAAGGAAGATGTTTGGGATCGTGAATTCAGGGTTTTTTCAACATAAAATGAATTGAATCGGGAATTCAAAACAGACTAGTTATGAAATAAATAAACATTGAATGAGTGAGAATGTTTCTTGTTTCACTTCATTTTATGGTCCCGCCAGGAATTGAGCTACATACTAATATCGAGCATCTATCTGTGTACTTGATAATTTGACTTCTATTTATCTGTGTACTTGATAATTTGACTTTTATTGACTTCTATTGATCTGTTTCTGTGGATTTGGTGCCACCCAAATTTAACCTACTAAAATGACGGATATTAGATTTATATTTATGTCCAATCCATAAATAGATGGGCGTGCGGATTGAATATAGATAAATCCATGGATTTTATATTTTATTAAGAAAAATAAAAATAGTTAACATGTTAACAAAAAAAATTAATTTAAATATTAAACTACTAAAATTTAATTAATATATTAAATTGTTACAACATAATAATGTTAAAATTATAGTAATATCATCCCAACGACCAAAAGTAAAATTTAAGAGTATATTTAGTACTGTTTGATTGTCAATTTGAATCATCGATAATGGCTAGAATAAAAATATTAAAAATTATATAATATCTGCAAAATACACATAAGTCTCTCTATATTTAATAAAAAAATTATTTATCCTTAAACATAGTGAATATAGGTATCCAGTGGATTTCTATGCTTACATCTGCATCAAATCCATTATTTAATGGATTTTAAAAATACATCCATATCCAACCCGTCCATGAACGAATTAGGTGTTCACCCGCCAAAATACGGGTGGATTGGATCGGATTGGTGAGTTTGGATTCATATGCTCACCCCTACTTTCCTTGAACAAAACCAGCAAACATTGTATTTCATTCATGTTCACTTTCTATCTCTCATTTCGAGTTTCTGTAATGTCCATGAGTCTTACTTACATTGCGCTTTTGTTTATTTTACGCGCACAAAAGATACAAGTATTGAAATTTAAGAAGAAAAAAAATCCTTAACTAAAAAATCTCTCGAAATATCACCAGTCTGGAGAAACTTATTCATGCCTATGGGTTACAAAAAAATGGGTATGCATGTACAAAAAAAAAAGCCTATTGCAATTTCACTATCAAAATCTGTAAAAAAGTTAAACTAAGCTGCAACTGATGTGCATTTGTCGGCTAGGTTAATTCCCAAAAGCTCTATCATGCTCCAACTGCACAACCAATGGGTAGCTGATCAGTTACAGGAACTCAAAGGGCAGAATAATAATGGCTTAAAGGATTGTGCTAGAAAAAAAAATGAATTATACCTTTTCTCGATCATGGGTCAACTTCATCATCCGATACTCTTCTTGAGCTCGTTTTGATCTAAACATAGATTGGACGCATATAACTGCTCTCTCAAGACGTTCTTCACTTTGCTTACGGCTGTCTAAATAGAAGTCCTCGTGAAGGCCATATTCTGGTTGAATCAGGTTTTCTGTTTCAATAGTTTGTGTTAATTGGGGTAGAATAATCCCCCGCAAGCCTTTTCTTTTCTGACACCACCTTAGAATCGCCTTCTCAAGCACTCCAACAGCCCAAACTATTTTGTTAAATTGATTCTGTGTATGGTGACCTCGGAAATTAGCCTAAACATAGAACATGGCAAAATGCAGAATTTAAAATCAAAATTGTGCAAATTCAAGTGGAAATATCATATTACATGCCAGGTTCAAAGTTCAAACTGTTTGTTTTAAGTTTGGAATGATTACATGTTTCTAGCTCCGTAAACACTTACACTTGAAATTGCCTAACCTGGCCCGGTTTCAATTTAAGTTTGATTAAACCAACGCTTAGAAGTAATTCTTCTAATGGTTGTGTACGTTGGTAAGTTTGATTAAACCAGCAGGTAGAAGTAAACCTTGTAATGGTTGTGTCAGTTGGGTAGACGTTATTATAAGAGATATGAGTTCAAGTAAAGCAAGATAGAATGGAAGAGTTCTTACCTGAAGTTTGACCACTTGCAAACGCTTGTTGCGATAATCCTTTTGGATCCTCCAAGTAAGAAACTGGTGTTGGATTCTTGATGCAGCTTTCGTCCTCTTTCGCATCATATAGATGCGGAAAGCGTGTTGAATCTTCATTGCAGCCATTACATTACATACTTCAATCAACAACTGTTTATGGTGAATTGCTTCTGGGTATAGCATTTGGTCCCCACGTGATGAGGAATGTAAGCCCAAAGAAGCTAGGTCGGCATCAGTCACATAAGCTTCATCAGTGTCTTGAATTGCCATTGTCTTTGTTTTGCTCACAAGGTCCTCCAAGAAAGCAGCCTTTATACGTGATGCTACATCAGTAGATGTCTCATATGCTTCAAACGCATCCTTCAGACACAACTGATCTTCGCTAAGGTTACCAAGGTCCACTGAATAAGATTTTTTGGTTTGAAGGGAGCCACTTGTATTTTCAGAGATTGACATGAGCATTAATTGTGTTGTCAGTCCCTTTTCTGCAAGATACGCAGCTACACCCTCATGGCCATTTCGGGATGCAATATCAGCAGCTGTGAATCCGCCAGGGAATTCTGAAGTGGGATCAGTAACTAGACTTGGATCCGCCCCTTCAGATAACAGAACTGCAACCATTTCTTTCCTACACTTGTGATATTATGATGTAAGTATTTTTGATTGGTTTTTTCATGTTAATTAACAAACAATTTCCAAAAACAGGATAAGAAATATTACCTCCCATAGAATGCGGACCAATGGAGGGCAGTCAAGCCAAATGCATCTCGAAAATCTAATGAAAGTCCTGAGCTTGAGTACATTTGAACAGCCCATTTGTAATCCAAGATAGTGCAAAGATGGATTACTCCTAGACCTTGATGATCCCGAGCACTTGTTTTACGCCCTTCAACCACTCTCTCTAAAATCCATTCCTTCAGCTTGCTCTTCAAAGTGAATTCCGTTAACATATTTTTACTTTGCGACATAGTGATTTTGTTTTCCCGAATTGATTCGGACAGGAACTCCCAGTCTTTGTCGATACTAGAACTTATGGAAGGGAACAACTTAGTTTCTGAATAAGTTGGCGTTGGTTTTCTTGATAGGACACGGAGGATGTTACTTGAAGAGAAAAGCAAGTGAACAAGCCTTAGCTGAAGTTGAAACTCCTCCCGCTTAGGATGCTCATTTAGTAAAGCCATCCTTTCTACTGGAGGAAAGCGATACTCAAAACTCAGTACTTGACTAATGGCTGTATAGCCATCAAGACTCAAATAAAAATTCACAAATCCAGGGTAGCGAGGAAATGATGTACAACGGAATACCCCCATAGCAATCCTTTCAGCAGGAAAACATACGTCTCCAAAGACACAAAATACTCTTGTCTCATCAATATGAGGATATGCTCCATGAAAATATCCAACTGCTATAATCTGCAAGTGTCATTCAACATAATGGGAAAAGCTCATAAAGACGTCTCCAGTACAAGTTACGATAAGCAATACATATCCAATTACTAGTTACAATACCTTTGTCTGTTCCGTTGAATAAGCCCATGAAGGAGAGATGTCCGTTATAGTGAATAATGGTTTGACAGTGTGCAACTGGTGATCCACTATCATCGATGTACCTGATTCATTGTGACTGGTTAAAATTGAAGAGTCATATGGTACATCTAATAGGTCTGGGGCATCGGCTATAATAGAGTCCATAAATACTTCAAAGCTCTCTTCATTTTGCAGACTCTCTTTGATGACCATGGATGACGATTCGTCTCCTGTTGCACTTTGAAAGTCGTGTGTTTGAATGGTTGTATTCCTTTCTTGAGAGTAATCACTTGGATCACTTTTGAAGTTTCTAACATTGTACTGATTCTGCTGCCCATATGAGACACCACCTGCCTCAAATGATATTAACAAGTTAAAATTGTCCTGAATTACAGTATATTCGACTCAGCAAAACTGGATTCTATGTTAATAATGTATGAAAACCAGACTCACTTATGTTAGATGCATGACTTGTCCTGCAGTTTTTTCTTTCCGCTAAAACCTTGGAAACAGATGCATTCGAGCAGTGAGCTGAAGAAGAATTTGAATTAAGAGGTGTAATAGGAGAACTTTGCACCTGCTCTAATTCACGATAATGCACGAAGACAATGTCTTCTTGTTTCCTGACAAGTAAGATAAAAGAAAAAGTACTGAGCTCTTCTTTTCCCATTTTAACAATCGCTGAAATAAAGAATGGATAATCAAGTTGACATTACATACTTATCAAGTAACCAGTAAGACCTACGAGCCAAGTTAGGATTATCCAAGCCATGGGCATAGTACACGTGAATCCTTTCCTCGTGACCAACCTGAAAAAAGAAGAACAAAGATTAAAATACAGCATAGTATCCAATGCTGAGCTTAACATTCAATCTACTACCAGTGTGAGTTGAAAAACTACAACATAATTGTATGAATGGCACCTTTAAGTGTTCATGAGCTTCTTGAACTGCCTTCCCATCTTTTTTCTTCCTCCAATTGTGCCCATCCTTGCGAAAGGTCCTTAGCATTTTACGATCATACAACACAATAGTTCCCCCTATACATGTTTGTTGCAAAATTTAACCACAGAGTTTGACAACAAAACCACCACAAGTGCATTTACAGTACACTAACAAAAAAAAACTATACGAATTTAAGCAATCAAATTACCTTTCGGCAGGTTTAACGGTTTATGGTGAATTTCGAAACACCTATAGTTAGACAATATTGCATAAACTTCATTCGGCCAGAACCATCTTTTTTTGGCATCCTCCAATAACTTCTGTATATCCAAATCTACATAAAAAAAAGAAAAATCTTTAGGGTTTTGCAAGAATTATTGTATACTCAATGCACAAATTTACGTGCCCACTTTCACCACAGTTCCAGTTGATCAAAAAAAATCACAACCCAGTGAAAAGTAAAGTAAAAAATCAAAAACTATAGGTAGTACTGAAATTTACCTTTCATAGTAAGGAACCCATGAATCTCCCATCCTAATAATCTATTGCCATGAACGCTACTTTCCATGAACAAGATTATATGGGTTTAGTGTTAGATGAAAGAAATATGCACACACAAAAAAAAAAATCAAAGCCGAGAGAGAAGAAGGGTTAGTTTTGTTATTAACATTGTTAAGTAAAATCATGAATGGGATATTTAAAGAAAAAAATAACTGAAAGAGTTTTATCTTTTTTGGAATGTAATTTACTGTTTTTTCTTAGACTTATAAAGTAAAAAAAAATACATGAGTGTATTTACAGGTGAGTGGGTTTAAGGAATGTCATGGGCCCCCATTTATGAATTGAATCACGAGTCCATGTATAAAATGGAAAGAGTTTGGTGAATCATGAATGTGTTGTAAAGACTTGTAGGATTTCTTACTTAATGAGAGGCCAAATGAAGATAATGAAATAGACCATGTCATTCAATATTTCAATGGTGTTGAAATTTCTTGATTTATGCTATAAGGTGAGGAAATATTGGTACTAGGAGAGTAAAAATTGTTGTTAACTCGTTAAGCAAGACCAATTCAATATATTTTTCTAACTTCACCAAAGTAATTTACTAAATATACCCACCAATCACATAAAATTTATATACATATCCTCAAATTACTCCACCACTATCAAGTGGGTATATTTTGTAGGATAATTTGATTCGAGTTACAAAAATAACTTGAATAGAACATAATTAACGAATCGACTACGATTTTCATTATTCTCATATCAATATTTCATTATTCTCATATCAATATTTGCTCTTTCTAGCTGAATTTTTTCTTTGTGTGTTTTTTGAATGGTTTAAGTAAGTCTCTATTGTATAGCTTTTTCATTGAAGGAGTTTGTAGATTTTTGTTGATTTTATTAGGGTACGGAGTTTTCATAGGGATTACAAAAAGGATACATAGTTTGCATCACTTAAAAAATTAGATACTAAAACAATCGTTGACTCGGTGATTTAGCGAAAATAACTAGTAAATTTTTTCACTTGATTATGTTATTTTAATATTTTTACATGTGAACTCGTTCATCTACTAAAAGAGGTAGATGGTGGATTTTTAACAAAGGGTAAAATAATAAAGTTGCTTCTGCCCAGCAGTATAAGCGTAGAATAATGAATTTTTGTATATGTTATTGGCCCGACATCAAAAGTATAAAATTCATATTTTATATTCCACAAGAGAATTAAAATATCAAACTCTCGCTACAGGCATCTCATAATGATCATGTACCCTCTCTGAAAGTACACATATAATATTAGAGCCTCACCCGATTGAGCTTTCAATATTTTACACACAACATCAGTATTGTACAACTTAGTGCTTACTCCTTCATAATAATGGGACAACTCCTAGATGAATTAAACACTAGTATAGAGCAACATTGTCATAAAAATATCACTGGTGCTGATTGCAATTTCTTCCCAGATGATCTCTGACTACACAGAATAAACATCCAAAATATATTTTGTTCCCGAATGGATACAATGCTCCTAGATAGATTGCCTACTAGTATAGAGCAACTTGATTCCTCTCTATATT
This sequence comes from Papaver californicum, assembly GCA_023531435.1. Lineage (NCBI taxonomy): Eukaryota > Viridiplantae > Streptophyta > Magnoliopsida > Ranunculales > Papaveraceae > Papaver > Papaver californicum. The sequence continues at coordinate 43,983 of JAJJMC010015017.1, forward strand.
CCCCGGTTGAATTCCTAGAGTGACGTTATATCAATATTCAAACCTTAATATTGATTTATCATAACGCATGACAAGTTGCGCACAAATGTACTAGGTTAAAACACGACATATTTGTGTAAACACCAAGTCGTTGTCGCGCCAAATTCAAAGCTCAAGCTTTTATTGATCAATCTCTAATATTGGTCGAGCATGAGTTACAGATCCCCAATATTGATTGCGTTAAAATTCCAATATTGGTCGAAATACAACGAAACCCTGACATTGCTCAACACCTAGTATTTAACATATCATCATAGTCATCATGGAAAAACGTAGCAATGGGGTAAAATGTTCTAAACAACATATGTTCCCCTATATGTATACTACGACATGCTAAAAGGGAATCTCATTCCGAGTAACTGTCTAAGAGATATGGCCTAAACCCTAGATGAACTACGGTCGTGTTTGGTAGTAAGGATATTCCAACTTAGGTAGAGTTATCCCTAAAAAAATGGTTATTTTGTGTTTGTTTCGTACATATTCTAAGCATGGACTAGGATATCTAAACTTCCCGTAATTTTCAAACGCTGAAAAAGTGAGTTTATGGTATTCTCCCATAAACTCGTTATCCTCATTTCCTAGCCAGGAATAGTGCAACGAAAAACCCATGAAGGGTTTTAAATATATTCTCTTATACTTATTGTTAACTACAGTCTTCATATCCCTCTCTCCATTGGATCCATTAGGTATCGAAAAAAAAATTACAATAAATATCAATTAAATTTTTTCATTATGGATCTGATTAGTGTTTTTTTTTACTTACAAATGTTGTTCTTCTTCTATCGCACCACCAGGTACTCAATCTATGAAAACCTATTTATTTTTATGATTTCTCTCCTGAAAATTATAATGGGTTTGTTGCTTTACGAACTCTGGTAAGAAAAGATGGATTCATATCTTGGAATAGAACTTGAGGAAAACCAGTTGCAGTAATTTCATCATGTTCAAATAGTAATAAACATAGAAATTGTGATTCCAAGTACTGACATGGTAAATAAGTGAAGCATTGAAAATACAGTAAAATACTTAAATGCAGCAAAGTTATATGCTACTTCTGAATCCTGTATAAATCAACAAGAGATACCATCCCAAGCGTTAAATTAAGCATATCAAGGAATCCAACCCCTGTACGTACCTTATTGAAGTTGGTGAATGAACCAGGCAATGATTTCTCATCAGTTGTTTGATGATCTTGTATACGTTTTTGATTAACTTGGAGCAGTCGATATGCCTCATTCACCGATTCACTTCTTTCTTCCATATTAGCAAACAATGTTTTTTTCTCATAATATGGTTATCCTCTTCAAGTATTTCCAATAATTTTTCGATTTCGCTTAATTAGAATCCTAACTTTTGACACTTCCCAGAATCACCATAACTACTCCTCCTAAATTTTGAGCTTCAATCAGACATATCGCCGCAGTCTTCCCTAGATGAACTTGAGATGTTTTTCATGAGGTTGCTGAACTTTAAAGAAGAACAAAAACTAGTTCCAGTTCCTGCAACCCTCTCTTTTACACTAACCAAATTTAACCCCTTTTTCTCAAAATTAACACTAATCCCTTTAATCTTATTGTACAAATCATCTGGTCCTAGAAATAAACTCTCTGAAAATCTATCTATTATTCTATAAAAATCTTTAGGAAATAATTCCATAATATTTTGATTGTTGCTAATGAAATTGCTCATTTTTGCTCTAATGTTTTCTCCCTTGTGTGATCACTGCAAAAATGCTATTAAAGCTATTGAACATTTATTATGCACTGAACCTTTGTCTAGGGAAGTTTGGTTTTCTCTTGGTATCTCTAGTAACTTTCTTACTAGCAATGACAGTTCAAGTTTTTTTGATCAGTGGATGGCCATGTTTATTTTTACAGGAAAAGGAAAAGCCACTTACTATCGGGGACTTTCCGTAAGTGCATTCGCTGGACCGGCAATTCAAAACTTTTAGCAACAGGTTTGAATCACTACTTTTAAGTTTCTACTAATAATACTTTTAAATTCGCTAGCCAAGAAGAACAATAAAGTTTCAGTTCCACTGCTATCACCTAATTAAATTAGCATGAGTTCTCTCTTTTATGGTAGTCCATTGGTTTATATGGTTGTTTGTGACTATTTTCTGGGTTGGCAGAACCATAATATCGCTCATGAGTTCCCTTGGAATTATGACATGGTAACCAGGTTTATGATATACATCTCCCGTGTTGTTTCTTTTTGCTAGAAATACATCTCCTATTTGAAATGCTTAGTTCTTTTTATTTCTTGAGTGAACAGATAAACCTAGAGAAGGAGCAGCCAGTCTAGAGTCCAAGTCCCCTTTATCTTATAGATTGGATATTATCCTGTTTAGATGAAAAAAAACAGTGGGAAATGGTATAAGGGATAAACATAAGGAGTATTATTAAGTCTACTATTATACGGCTGTTTTGCAACATTAAGTCGAGTGTATGACGGGTTGACTTACCTCCCCTAGACTAGTAATTTTCTTAGTTGTCTATTGGGTACTATGACTGGAACAAGAGTTGAAATTGATTTCAGAATCTAAAAACAGATTAACAAAACCTCTAAATTTTATAATCTGTTAATGAAAATTTTGGATGCCGGAAAACATTCAACATTTATACGAAATATTGTATGGATACCACTAAATAGCACCTATGAAGCACGTCGTTGTTGTTCTAAGTTAATACTTATTTTTATTAAATTTTGTTTATCTATCGTTTACATTATTACATTTTTATTATAGAACTTATGGAAAGTGAATCATCAATTTCCCAAAATGGGAGAACAACTTGGACCCTTCCAATAGATCAACGTATATAGAACTTATGGTAGAATAAGTGATTGATAGACAACTACTTGATAACCAATTTAGCAAATTTTCATAGGAAAACATCGTCACTAAATCCAAAGACAACTTTGGTCCTTCTTATACTAAGGATGTTTTAAGAAATCGCATGAAAACTGTGAATAAAATTTTCAATATTGTAAGTAGTCGAGGTCAAAGCGGTTTTGGATGGAACATGAAGAAAGAAGTTGTGAATGCACCTCATGATGTGTGGGAAAAAACATATCAGGGTATGTGATTTTATTTAATCTTTTTTATCAAAGATTTATCATTATTATGTTTTCCAGTAATTTAATTATAAAATAATTAATTATGATTTTAAGCAAAGACACATTTACCACTTTTCTTGGAACAATGACTTCCTTCGTCGCCTCAGAAAAGGGGTTTAGCTTCTTATATTAATCACTTGATCAAAATAATGGTTCATGGCTCAAAGTGTTTACAAATGATGAAAAAGGAGAAAAATAAAGAAAACTGTGAAATTCGCAACGTTTGTTAGGCGTTGGGAACTCACTATTACAGAGGGAAAAGTGTTTCACTGAAGATAATCGTTGCAAATTGAAGATAAACGTTGCAAAGTTAAAAGATTTAGCAACATAATCTTCAACTTTTTAGCTAGAAACTTCAACCTTTTAGCAAAGATTTCTTCATATTCTTCATCATGAGCAGATTTTTCTGATTTTTGATTTTTCCTCTCTGGCTTCTGCCAGCCCCCC
>JAJJMC010015017.1:58209-92519 GCA_023531435.1 Papaver californicum
TCGGACTTTCCGAGATTTACCTTTGCACACAATCAAGTAAGTACGTAGATTCTTGTCTGAATCATGCATAGCTTTGAAGATAGCCGCCTCATGATACAGGTGAGACCCATGAATCGACAACCTTATTAAAGCTACAACATCCTCAAATACATGATCAGCCTCACCCCAAGAAAAAAAGAAAGTGTGAACCCGAGAAATCCATAATGAATAAAGTCTGACCATGTCACTTTTGCAACTAACTATCACACGGTGAAGAGACGCGTATATAGCATCCTATGTCCCCAAAGAACGAATCGTGGCTAAATGTTCAGGATTGAAACGGATGTATGCGACACAATACTTCTAGAGAGGAGAAGTCTCAGCGGAAGAACATGGATCTATATTTGGTAGGTGATAATCTCCATGATGAATGGCCATGCGCGGAATTTTATTGAAAGGGTGAAGAGGAAGAACATTTTCTTCCAGATGCATGGGCCACTTAGGGGATGCAAATAAGGGTATTAAAGCTGGGTTGGTTAAACGAGAATCGAGATAATCATCAGTCGGCGTAACCCGCGCACCGTATGAAAAAACTGGGGGCTGCATAGCAGCAGAAAGATCTCGGCTGCCAAGAATTTCTTGAAGAGAATACAATTGGCCATCGACCGGCAGAGGGAGAGACCCGTCATCAAACTGGCAGCCGACTCGGACCCCACTCGAGAACCTATTTCCTACGCCTCTTCTTCTTCTTCTGTTGAGGAATGTCTAGGAGAATTGTCTGACATCCGAAACGATGAAATATAAATGCGTCGTAAAAAGAAAAAAAAATGAAGTGGTAAAGAAGAGACTGTAAATATGTAGCTGAGACCTTTCTTTGACTAAAGTATGACGGCTACTTAGAACAGGGTGACTGGAAAGATAGTGGGGTAGGTCAGTAACCAACCAGTGAGTAGGATGGGGAGGTACGAGTTAAGGAGGTAGTTAAGGGGGTAACTGTTTTTGAAAGCGGGGTCTGACTATTGGGCTATCTAATGGTTAGCCCTACAATCAAGGGGCTAGTGTTAATACCTAAAAAATGACTACCCATGGATAAGGGGAGCCATTCTTACTAGATGGGCCCAAGCTCATTACTGTCTTAGGAATTTGGGGGTCAAGCCCAAAAATTTATGAATATGTCCTGGAAGTGTGAGGACATGAGAGGAATAAGTGGAGAAGTTGGGGACAAAAATTAGATGTCAATTTAGTTATAATAAGAAATTAAAGGGATATAGGTGTCAACGGATGATTAAGGAGGAAGGTCCATAAAAAGAAAAAGAATAATACAAAGAAATGAATCTTTTTTCCTTTCTCTACCTATAAAAAAAAATGTGTAGTCCTTGATGTGACTAGGTTGGTCTTCCCTTTATTCATTTCAGCTAAAATGTTGGGTCCTTTCAATTTCTAATAATACTCTAGATAAGACGGGTCAAGTGGCTGGTGATTCAAACCTAATACGAGTATACAAAGGATGTTGTTTAACAGAAGTATTGATCTAAACAGGTGTATGGACATTGTAACTGATGATATCCTCCTCAAAACAACTGGTGAGGATGGACTTCAATAGGTAGTGTCAGTATTAGTCCAACTGTCCAACAACTGTAATGGAGAATAACTCTGAATATGCAATCCTTTTTTTTTTCTTAGTGTAAGCTTAAACAAGTACTATAACCTGCTTATATTTGCAAGAGTACTTGGTTCCTCACTTATTGTAAAATACTGCAACATTTTTCGTAGCATTCATACAAGATTTGTTGTTGAATGTGAATTTATTCTGGATGTTTGTTTTCATCTTAGAGAAATAGAACAAATTTTTGATCCAGACCTGTAGTGTGCATACATATGCAAAAAAAAATCCTCACACTTTTTTTTAAGGGTTAGTATATTCACAATGATAGATGAATACTGAAATCCAATCACATGTACACCTCTGATGCAAGGGAGACATATGAAGAGAATCAGTGTACCGGGCCACATTAACAGTCAAGCTATGATCGATCTCTATTCTTTTGCAAATGTGATTTGTAAAGTGAGTCTTTGTAGTGTGGTAGGGGCTACTATCTAACGTTTAAGATGTCTAATATGCTCTCAATCCAATTTAAAACCAAAGAAATTTCTTCACTTCTCCCCATTGGAAAGAGCAGGAGGCTTTCATCGATTATTCTCACAGAGGTAATATTTTGGTTTCTTTTCATCACCTAGTTCCAGTAGTGTATCTCCATGTTCCATTGATTGTTGTTTACGGTTTCGATGTTTTATTTTTCTGAAAATTACTAAAACTTCGATCAGATATTGGGGGTATGTATTCTTCTTCCTTATAAAAATCTCAATCCCTAAAGAGCATTTATACCCACCACAGTCTAAACATTGGAGATTAAAAATAATGTTGTTTACATGTTCGACAGAATGTTCCAACCAAAACACAATTTTACTCAAGTTAGCTAGTTCAGAGACTTGAATAGTTGGCTTTGTCTTACTTTTTACCAAAATGGGTGTATCTGATTTTACTTGAAATTCAAAGACACCGAAAAGATGTATACTGTGGTTAGTACCAAGGGACCAGTAGTGGTTGCTTTTGATCATTCCCTCAAGTAATAATTTAGGTTTGTTTCTATTCTAGTCTCCACAGAAGGTTGTTTGTGGTTTCGATTATAGTCTCCATTGAATGTTATTTCTGGTTTCGATGTTAGTAGCTTAATGTTAATATGTTCCCATCACCATGTAATTAGCTATCAGCTTATTGTTTTGAATCTCTGTGTTGTCTGGTAGCTACTTATTTTGCTATTCATGTGCGTCTTATGTAGCTCATAATGCTGGATAGTGATGTTAATTTGGAAATTTAGTATTAGTATTATGTTATGTTTGTGTGGAACCTGGTACTGCACGATCCGGTTCGCACTTGATCCGATCCGACTGGTGGTCTGTTAGGAAATTAAATGAGACTTTTTGAGAGGTTTGTTTATGAAAAATTTTCAGTAGTCTCTATGTAGAGAGAGTTTCCCTATCTAGGGTTTGTATAAGTATTATTGTATCATCTTTGTATTCCTCTGAAACTCTGTTTTTTGAGATCATAGTGAAAACCGCAGCAGCTCCTTGGGCGTAGCGTAATTTGGGTGAACCAAGTAAATCTTGTGTGTTCTTGTTTTTCGTTTTGTTTTCTTTATAGCATCGATCCTAACAACTGGTATCAGAGCTAGATTTGTGAAGAATTTCGGGAAGAATCGATGGCAGGAGGAGAAGAAGACAGAACGACGGAGAAAGGGGCGTCGACATCATCTGCGATAGGGTTTGGATCTGCAAACGCAATCGAAAAGTTTGATGAATCAGATTTCGCGTACTGGAGAATGCAGATTGAAGATTATCTCTATGGAAAAATTTGCAGCAACCTCTATTGGATTCAACGAAGCCAGATGGGATGTCTGAGGCAGATTGGAAACTCCTGGATCGACAGGTTCTTGGGGTTGTTCGATTAACCTTAGCCAAGTCAGTTGCACACAGTGTTGTGAAAGAAAAGACCACTGCTGGTATGATGGCGGCCTTGACGAGTATGTATGAAAAGTCGTCGGCGAACAACAAGGTGCATCTGATGAAGAAGTTGTCCAAATTGTACATGCCAAAAGGCGCTTCAGTTACAAAGCACTTGAATGAGTTCAGTGAAATCGTAAATGCTCTGTCATCTGTCGAGATCGAATTTGATGATGAAATTTGTGTCCTAATCCTTTTGGCCTCTCTACCCAACAGTTGGGAAGTTGTGAGAACTTTCGTAAGTAATTCTGCCGGCAAAGAGAAGCTAAAATATAATAACATACACGATCTTATTCTGGGTGAAGAAGTTCAAAGGAAGGATTTTGGTGAGTATTCAAATAATGATGCTACCTTTAACGTTGAGTCAAGAGGCAGATCATCTCATAAAAATATGAACAGAGAAAGATCTAAATCAAGAAGAGGGCGAAGCAGGGGCCAATCTAGAGGTCCACGGGGTCCGGCTGGATGCTGGAACTGCGGCCAGATGGGCCACAAACAGAAGTGGTGCAAAGAACCTATGAAGAACGTGAATGAAAGTGCAAATGTTGTTACAGAAACCGTGCAAGATGCCTTACTGCTTTCTGTTGAAAGTCTCATGGAATCTTGAGTTCTCGACTCAGGAGCTTCTTGGCATACCACTTCAAGCCGAGAACTTTTGTTAACTATACTGCAGGTAACTTCAGGACTATCTACTTAGTTGATAATAGACCACTTCAGATAGTAGGCATTGGAGAGATCAAGCTTATGCAGGAAAATAGATCAGTCTGTAGAATCCACAAGGTTAGACATGTTCCACAGTTAAAGAGGAATTTGATTTCTATTGGGAAGCTTCATGACGAAGGGCATGGTGTTTATTTTGGTAGTTGTAGATGGAAGGTGACTAAGGGAGCTATGGTAGTGTCTCGTGGTTACAAGATGGGTACTCTTTATATTATTCAAGTCCGAGAGACTTGTCTATTGTTGGCATGGAAGCAGTAGATACAGTTGCAATTGTTAAATCTAGTGATACTCTATGGTACCAAAGGCTTGGTCATATGGGTGAGAATGGCATGAAGGTACTTCAGTCGAACGGGAAACTACCAGAATTGAAGACCATTGATGTTGGTATGTGCGAGAGCTGCATCCTTGGGAAACATAAGAAAGTCAGCTTCGTCAAATGCGGTAGAGCTCCAAAACCAGAAAATTTAGAGTTTGTGCATACTGATTTGTGGGGACCATCTCCAGCTCCATCACTTGGTGGCTCATTATACTACATCACATTTATTGATGAATCGACCAGAAAGGTATGAATTTATTTTCTGAAATATAAAAGTGATGTATTTGATATATTTAAGAAATGGAAGGCTTTGGTAGAAAATGAGACAGGTTTGAAACTGAAGTGCCTAAGATTAGATAATGGGGGTGAGTATATTGATGGTGGGTTCAGAGAGTATTGTGCTACAAATGGAATCAGAATGGAGAAGACCATTCTAGGGACACCACAACAGAATGGTATAGCTGAGCGCATGAATCAGACCCTAAATGAACGTGCTAGAAGCATGAGGTTGCATGCTGGTTTGTAAATTTTTTTTTTGGGGCTGATGCAACAAACTCTGCAGCTTATCTGATCAATATAGGACCATCAGTTTCATTGAATTTCAAATTGCCAGAGGAGGTATGAAGTGGTAAGGAGGTAAATCTTTCTTTTTTGAAAGTATTTGGATGCTTGTCATATGTACATGTTGATGCCAATGCTAGAAACAAACTTGATCCCAAATCCAAGAAATGTTTCTTTATTGGCTATGGAGATGATGCTTTTGGTTATAGATTTTGAAATGCAGAAAATCGAAAAATTATCAGAAGCAGGATGTCATCTTCAACGAGAAGGTTATGTACAAGGACAAATAAAATGCAGTTGAAGAACCAGAGGCACTAAAGGTAAAAAATTCTGCTTATGTTGATTTGGGTGAGATTTCTAAAATCATAGTGCAGGAAAAGGTTGTCCAGAAACAGGAAAATGAAGTGTCTGAGACAGAGCAGGGTAGTCCAGCTTCTCCAAAACCAGTACTCCGGTTCCCACTCTTAGGAGAAACAGTAGGGTACCTAAGGAAGTAGATCGTTATTCACCCTCTCTTCAGCACATCTTGTTGTCAGATGGAGGTGAGCCTGGAAATTATGCTGAAGCTTTGCAAGTTGAAAATTCGAGCAAGTGGGAGTTAGATATGAAAGATGAGATGGATTCTTTGCTCAAGAATCAGACTTGGAAGCTAACCGAGCTACCATAAGGGAAGAAGGCTTTGCATAACAAATGGGTGTACAGATTAAAAGAAGAGTATGATGGGAGTAGACATTACAAGGCCAGTCTTGTTGTGAAGGGTTTTCAGCAAAAGGAAGTTGTAGACTACACTGATATTTTTTCTCTAATTGTGAAGCTAAATACAATCATATTGGTTTTGGGAATCGTGGATGCACAAAACTTATATCTAGAGCAGTTAGATATGAAGACTGCATTTCTTCACGGTGATCTAAAGGAAGACATTTATATGGTGCAACCACAGGGCTTCGCAATACAGGGAAATGAGAATCTGGTTTGCAAATTGAATAAAAGCTTGTATAGTTTGAAACAAGCTCTAAGGAAGTGGTATATGAAGTTTGACAGTTTCATGGGTACCATCGGTTTCACTAAGTGCGAATCAGATCATTGTTGCTACATAAAGAGGTCTGAAAACACTTTTATGATTTTGCTGCTATATGTGGATGATATGCTTATTGCAGGGCCTAGCAGTGAGGAAATAAATGATCTAAAGAAGAAACTGTCAAAGCAGTTTGCAATAAAAGATTTGGGAGTTGCAAGGCAAATTCTTGGTATGAAAATCACGAGAGATAGCAATCATGGTACCTTGAAGCTGTCGCAGTCAGAATATGTGAACAAGATTATAAAGAGGTTTAACATGGAGAGTGCCAAACCAGTGGGCACACCTTTGGGTGGCCACTTTAAGTTAACCAAAAACCGGTCACCTAAGATACCAGAAGATGAGGATTATATTAAGAAGATTCCTTATGCATCGGCGATTGGGAGTCTTATGTATGCCATGGTTTGCACCAGACCAGATATTGCACATGCAGTGGGAGCTGTGAGCAGGTACATGAGTAATCCAGGAAAGCAACATTGGGAGGCAGTCAAGTGGCTACTTCGGTATTTGAAGGGTACTGCAGATACATCACTTTGTTTCACAGGTTTTCGGTATGAAGTTGCAGGGTTATGTTGATGCTGACTTAGCTGGAGATGTTGATAGTAGAAAGAGTACTACTGGGTATGTGTATACTTTGGGTGGTATTGCTGTGAGTCGGGGTTCTAATTTGCAAAAAATAGTAGCCTTGTCCACTACGGAGTCAGAATATGTTGCTGCTACTGAGGCGAGCAAGGAGATGATATGGTGATAGACACATTTTAGTGTCTAATTTGCACCTTAATTTCTAGTGAGTTAGCATTCGATTTTGTGTCTATTACGTGTTTTATTGCTTTTGTAGGGACATTAGAAGAATAAAGATTTGTGGAAAAATTGGCTCAAAAAGTGTTCAAAACACCCGGGAAAATGGATCAAGGCACCCACACTTTGGATTAGGGCACCCTTGGATCGGGATGGGCTGGATCGGACCAACCCAGCGGATCAACTCGGCCCAGTCAACTCGGTCAAAGTCAGTTGACCGAGTCAAACCCAGTTGACCAGGTCAAAGCTTCATCGGAAAAACAGAACGCAAATCAAATCGCAATTTTGATGGGATTTCAGCAAATTGATAAGTACCCAATCTAATTGAAGGTTCGTATAATTGATTGGAAGCTCCAGAACCACTTTTGCAATTTTCCGATCATTTTCCGACTACGGCCGGTCACTGCTGCTGCTCCCGGTGATCGGTGTTCTTCACCATCGCCGCTGAAGAAGAAGACAGTGCAACAGTTTTAACTGTTGCTGTTTCAAATCTGTCTGTCACCTTTTCTTCTCTCTTTTGTTGCTTGAAACTGTGTTGTAACAGTTGAACCCTGTTCCTGTGACGTTTATATCCGTTGCTGTTTGGCTGTTGCACTATTATTTCATCTTGTAATCGATATTTTGAGCAATGAAATCAACTTTTGAGCAATCTTTTTCCACCATGAGCTAAGTCCATTTACTGGGATGATGGATAAGGTAATTTTCTCAATTTTATGTGATTTAATTATTTTCTAATAATTATTTATAATTCTTTTATCATTAAAATTGCATAGTTTTGAATAGTAAAAAACGGTTTTCTTTCAACAGTTGTGCTTTTGCTTGATGGATTATGCTTAGTTAATTAATTTTGATAATCCATGCTTGTGATTTACCTCTGTTTGTTAGCATAACAAAACAAATTTTGGCAATTATTTGGGCTTCAATTAATTTAAAAAGAATTATCTGATTAATCACATAGGTTGTTAGAGTTACCTGATTCCTGATTCCTGGTATTTTTAAAATTATTCAAAAATCATCTTTAGGTTATTTAGTCTTTTTCTTACTTCTGGAATTTTCTAGAGTTAGTTTAAATCATTATTTTCTAAAATCATCACCTTCACAAGTTCGAGAATCGAACCTCTTTTTACCACTATATAAAATCACATCATATGGTTACAGCGCGTCTTGGACGAATTGGGTATGAAGAAAGAAAATTGAGTTTTGCATAGTGATAGTTAGAGTGTTGTTTCTTAGCGGAGAATCTGGCATACCATTCTAGAACCAAGCACGTAGATATTAAATATCATTTCGTTCGATATTTGATAGAAGATGGTCAGTTGGCACTTGAGAAGATTGACGGAGCAAAGAATCCAGCACACATGTTGACAAAACCAGTGACCCTTGAAAAACTGAAGTTGTGTGCAGCTTCAGTGGGTCTTCGAGCTTGATGATTGGTTAAGAGAGTTGTTGCGGTGATCGATGTGTTTTGAAGTTTGTTCAGAGTGGAGTTAGCGCGTGTTGTGATGTGACCAGTCCCCAAGTGGGAAATTGTTATGTTTGTGTGGAGCCTGGTAGTGCACGACCCGGTTCGCACTTGACCCGATCCGACTGGCGGCCCGTTGGGAAACTAAATTAAACTTTTTAAGAGGTTTGTTTATGAAACTTTTTCAGTAGTCTCTATATATAGAGAGTTGCCCTATCTAGGGTTTATATCAGTATTATTATATCATCTTTGAATTCATATGGAACTCTGTTTTTTTGAGATCCTAGTAAAAACTGCAGCCGCTCCTTGGACGTAGTCTAATTTGGGTGAACCAAGTAAATCTTGTGTGTTCTTGTTTTTCGGTTTGTTTTCTTTATAACATCGATCCTAACATATTTAATATCATTATCATGTGAATAAAATTTTGGAGACATAGTAGTATCCAATTATCATCAACTGAGAGAAAAATACTTAAAATTTATGTTTCTGAAATGATGATAATGCTAGTCACAATTCTTTCTTTGCTATAGCTAGAGACATCCACTCAATATGTATTCAACTGCTATAAGTTCCAGACCATCTCCGTTAGGGCTGTCAACGGACACAAATCCGTCGGATTTTGACAATACCGATAGGGTTAAGGTTAATGGTTATCGGAATTCCAAAATCCGATAAAATCCGACGGATTCTAAAAAACCCAATCTGATAAGGTTAAGGTTAACTTATCGGAAATTCGGATTTTTCCGATAAAATCCGAATTCTGGGTAAAAAAAAAAAAAACAAACAAAGTTAAAATGACTTCTTCTGACTTCATACACATTCAAAATGTTCTAACACAGAGTTCAGTTCAGTCTCTCAGTCTCAGACATGAAAAGAAAATACAAAGACAACCCATAAAAAGTCACAAACAAATAACATGCAGCAAAAGAAATAAAGGCAATGGCAGACTGCTAGTGCTCTTGCTTGGCTGCTTGCATGTTGTTGCATCAACTTCAGTCTTCAATTTCCATATCTGCATTAGTACACAAATATTCAAAATCAATCAGAAATCAGAAGAACAACAATTGAAAGTATGAAAAATTGAGGATAAAGCAAAGGAATTTTTTTTTAAACCTGGATCAAAGAAGTCTGGCAACCAATCACTTAGACAAAGCAATGCTTGGACTAATTCTGGATCTAATGAAGTTCTATGTGTTGTAAGAACCCTACCACCATCACTAAACATGGATTCTGATGCCACACTAGTCACTGGAACAACCAAAACATCTCTTGCGATCTTTGCGAGAGTTGGGTACTTAGGGGCATTTAGCTTCCACCAACTCAATATATCAAAGTTGAACTCATCTTGGGGTGACAGAGATGAAAGAATTGGTTCTTCTAAGTACTTCTCCAACTCAGACTTCTGAACACCATCTTCATCATTTTCCATCATAAACTCAGCATAATCTAGGTTAGTTGTACTTGTACCTGAGCTGCTTACATCCATGGTAGAGACAGAGTTGCCAAAGAAATCAGGAGCTGCAGTGCTGCTTTCAGATTCATATGCATTGAAAAGTTGGCTCAAGTCTGTTTTGAATTTCTCATACTCATCTCCATAGTTATCAATTCCATACAATTTCTTATATGTGTACTTTACCCATTTTGCCTTGTACCTTGGATCTAAAACCACTCCAATGCTCGTAACCAAATTGCAGTCACTCCAATATGCATTAAACTTTTCTCTCATTTTTAACCCCATTTCTTTGATATAGACAAAAGAACTATCTTCCCAACTTTTGATGCATTTGTTAACTTCATACACCCCATTATAATACAAGTTTGCAGTTGGATACTTAATCCCTGCAAACTTATTTGAAATATCATTAAAAACCTCTAATCATTTACAAATTACTTTTCCTTGTTCCCACTGCTGTCTAGATGGAAGAAGATTGAAATCAAGATCAAACTCATTTAGTCTTTCAAAACCTTCTTGAAGTGCAATTGCATTCTTAAGCATTAGAAAAGTGGAGTTCCACCTTGTGTCCACATCTAAACTAACTGACTTTCCAGACAATCTACATTGTGCCAATGCTGTTTCAAACTTCTCTTTCCTAGCTTGTGAAGACTTAATATATTTAACACACCCTCTAATACCCTCTATAAACTCTGCAGCTACTTTCATGCCATACAATACAATCAAATGTAGTATGTGGTTGCTACACCTCATGTGAAACATTTTTCCTTCAAGCAATATAAAATTCTTACCATCTAGCCAACTAATCAGATTTCTCATCATAACGCCATTCGCATTAGCATTATCAGCAGTTAAAGCAAAAAATTTCCTATCTATGTTCCATTCCAAAGTGCAAGTTTTGATAAAATCTGAGAGAGCATCTCCGGTATATGGTGATGGGACTACAATGTAAGCTAAGGTTTTCTTCTACAAATTCCACTTATCATCTATAAAATGGCATGTCACACAGCAATAACCATCTTTAGTATGTTTGGCAGTCCACATATCAGTTGTAAGACTACATTTGGAAGTCAAATTATCCAATTGTAGTTGCAATTCAGCTTTCATTTCAACATAAAACCTCATTAGATCTGATCTAGTTGTATTCCTAGATGGTATTTTACCAGCAGGGTTCAAAGACTTAACTCTCTAAAGTAGAAATGCTCAACCATGTTAAGAGGGTAATCATGCTTAGCAATCATTTTAACAATGCATAACCTAGTAACATTTGGATCATACTTCCAATTAACTATTTTAGTTGCTTGGTTACCTGCTTTTTCATTGCTGTAGAAATCTTCATCTGTCCTGGCTTGTTTTCTTCTTTCTTGGGGCAGATTTTTAGATGAGCAGACAAGCGGCTAGTTCCTTTTTCACTACATGCTTCAATTACCTTTCCACAATGATGACATTTACCTTCAATGACAGCCTCATACTCATCCACCTTCCCTTTTACAAGCCTTTTACTAACGTTCCTAGTAAATTCATCCCATACCAGTGACCTTGTTGTTCGCAATTTTTTCATTGCAGCAACAATAATTGGATCATCTTCTTCTGCTTCAACTGCTGGTCTCTTACTAGAAGGTGTTGAAGCAGTTGTTGAACATCCAACACTTTGTTCTCCTAGTTCTTGTTGTGAACAATTTGGTTGACTGCAGCTTGGGGTTCCAACTTGATTGGATTCTCTTTGAGACATTCTGAAAAAAAAAAACCAAGTATTAGATGACAGTAATTAGCAAAAAAAAACCCTAATTTCGATTTGAAGAAGAAAAAAAAACCCTAATTTCGTTGCTTTACTTTACTTACTTACTTCTCTGCAAATCGATAAAGATGTTATCGATCAGTGATTCACGATCTCTAACTCCTCTCCTTCTTTTTCAGATCGATGATTTAAGTTCTGTGATTTCATCGCCTATATTTGAAGTAATCCTGACATATTGCCATTTATTGCTCTTATAACGTTTTCACAATCTCCTTCAAGATGGATTCGATGTAGCCCATAGTCCATAGAACTGCAGCCAACAACGCCTTTGCCTCCGCTTGCTCTAGATGAAGAAAAATGAAAATTGAAACAAACGATGATATTGATCGATGATATTGATCTCCCTCGACATCTCTTTAACTTAGGGGTAGGAAATTACAAGTACACCCCTGGGTTATCGGATGTCGGACATTAACCTCCAGGATATTGCCTAATCCGGTTCCGTTAGGCTAAGGAGGTAAAATCCGATAGTAATTCTGATTCCGGAATCCGAAATCCGATAAATCGGATAAAATCCTATAAGATATCGGATTGTCGAAAACGGATTTCGAAATTCGAATTTATATTGACAGCCCTAATCTCCGTTAAACTTAAGAAAAATCTTTAAGTTTCTTCGAGACTAAATTCAAGTTACTTATAACATTGCTTCTGTCCTCATAGTTTATAGGTGGATCACATTCTTTATGTGCGGATGGATCAGAGTTTACTTTGTACTTGAATTGTTTTTTACAGTCTGAGATGAGTCCTCATTACTCGAGTGCAGACTAGAGGTCCATATATTATTTTCTTTATAATGAGATGAGTTTTCTTTTTAATGAGATGAGTCCTCATTACTTGAGATGGTCCATGTATTATTTTCTTGGTATTTTACAGTGTACACCAAAATTTAGACCTTAAAACCTAAATAAAAACTCTCAGGGGCATGAGGCTCTACTGCGGAGTCCAAGTGTTAAAGGCCCAATCGTCTTAACTGAAATTTTAACTTCAGTTATACACCGTCCAGAAACTCTTACTTCAGTATTCCTCGATGAATTCATCTCTTATTCACGCCTCTACATTTCCTTATCAAATTTCCTTTTTATAAACCTAATTTTGGCTTCTACTCTTGTGAATTTTGACTGTATTAAAGAAATAATGTGATTACTAGTCCAAATTATGCAATCGAAGGAAGGAATTTAAGTTATTCAATTACAACAAGGAAAAAACTTTCCAATTTTACAAGATTGTTCTATTACAATACCTTCTGGACAGTTATGGATGCTTCTTGGGCCTAATGGTTGTGGAAAATCTACCCTTTTAAAGGTACATTTACTTGAATTAGGTTAAAAATCCGAGCTTTTTAGGTCTAGTTGAGTTATGTCAAAATGGGAGTAGTTTTAATATTAATTGCTGATAGTGTGATACTTGAAATGTAGTTTAGGTACTGGCTGGGTTACTGAATCCAACTCATAGGAACATGTATGTTAAAAGGCCTAAGAGCTGCGTATTCCAGAACCCCGATCACCAGGTATTAGCATCTTGAGTTTCAATGGTGGTTTTGTTCTTTAACTGGTATCTACTTTTTGTGAACCTTTCGGTTTCTTTTTGTAAATCTAGTTTGTGTGTGAACCTTCACTATTTGGTGTGAAAAAGGAGTTATATATTTTGTCAAGAATCATGGGCTCTAGGCACATGTTTATAGAACAATTTTTGTTGGTCCTCTTGAATTCATATTAGACTAATGCATACTTTGGCAGTTTGGAAATTTGGTGATCTGAGATGGTTGTTCAATAATTTAACATTGTGAGACTATGCTTGGCAGCATTACCAAGTGATTCTGTCATTTAATGTTCGCGGGTCTAGCAGATATTTTGACGTGAAGTTGATAAAGTAGTCATTTAACAACCTATCTTTAGAGATAGGAACCTTCAGACAAGCTTAAAGGTTGTAGTACTGCTTACACTTCTACCTCTTCCTTTTACTTGTCAGTTGTCTCGTATGATTGATATATCGAGCCGCTGGATCATCTTAATTGATCACTACCTGGCAGCAGACTGATCTGCTATACCAAATTACTCATTGCATTTTTACGTATATCTGTAGGTGGTTATGCCAGTTGAAGCAGATGTTGCATTTAGTCTTGGCAAATTCGACCTTGCTCAGGATGTAGTTAAATCTAGAGTTGAAAAGGCATTAGATGCAGTGGGAATGTCGGACTACATCCAGGTAAAACTTGTTGAATTGGTAATACGTAAAAGTATAAATACTTGCTGGTTGGAATAAAAAAATGTTTATTGATCTCTCTTCTTTCCCTGTTGAACCTACCAGAGACCAGTTCAAACACTTAGTGGTGGACAGAAACAAAAGGGTGGCCATTGCCGGGGCTCTAGCTGAAACGTGTGAAGTGCTATTACTAGATGAGCTTACAACATTTTTAGATGAAAGTGATCAGGTATTCTTTCCATTTCAGTTAATAATTTTATTGCCCTGCCTCATGTAACTAGTATATATTATCAGCATGAAATCTGACCTAATTATTACACGATCCAAGTTACTATACATTGTATGCAGTTGAACATGACGTACCTGAATCATGTGGTTAACGAGAGAAATATATCTCTTGTCAGGTCTTATCATTGCTAAACTGCTAACATGGTTTTAAAGTATTGGCTATAAACATATGATCTTGAACTACACCAACTTCTTTTGCTCGAATCCTTTCTCCCGAGAGCTTTCAGTTAATAAATATATCTATCTGTGTTGTGGAGTAGATGGGTTTGATAAAGGCAGTTAAGAACTGTTTCGGCGGTGATATAACAGCATTGTGGGTGACCCTCGATTAGAAGAGCTTGAGTTTGTGGATGGTACAGTCTATATGGAAAATGGGAGAGACATAATGCAGAGTGACACTAAAACTATCATGGCAGTTTTAAAAGAGAGGATCTCGTCGTATTCTGACCAGATAAATTTATAAAAATGTAGCTGTATCTACAAAGGTTTTTACCCTTGGGGCATAGCTGTTGAAGTCCAACTCCAGACTGGCCGTGTTCCTGCAGAAGTGTCATTTGTTGTTCCTAGGATCGGCCCAACTGCCCCAACCCCAAGTCAAACTAAGCAAATTGCTTATTAAGGCCGTATTTTGTGGGAGGGAGGGACTACATCTAGCATTTACTTCCACTTTTTAATTTCTGTAAGTCTGATAATCTTCTGGTAACTAAATTAGAGTAACTTTCTATAAATTTGTTGTAATAATAGACAGAGAGTCACTTAAAATGAAGGCATTGTCAATAAACACTTAAATCTCTTAAAATCTCCATCCATTTGCAAGAAAGGCTATTCATTCTCCAAAGGAGATTCACCATTGTCATTCAACTAACTGTGTAAGCTGAAAGCCCCTGGCCTCTGGTTCTGGGCACCATTAAGGCATTGAGATTGAGTGCAAGACCTATGCAACAACAACCATTTGCTGATATGTTTGGAAAGTAAGGTGTGAAACTGTATTTCAAAATCAAAGCCAAATCCCAAATTCACAGCTAATCTTATCCAGGATCATCTAGCAATTCAACTCTCTTCAAGTCATAACCAGATTCGGGAAATAGCTACCATCCAACATAATTCCAATAATAAACCATCTTTGTCCCCAACGTTGAAAATGTCTAATATGCCCTGAATCTAATTTAAAGTTCCAAAATTTCCTCACTTCGCCGCTGGAAGAGCAGGGAATTTTGTCACGGAGGTAATATTTTGGTTTCTTTTCTTTACTTGGTTCCGTAATTTATCTCCATGATTTATTAGGGTTTGTTTCATTCAATGTTGTTTATGGTTTCAATGTTTTCTTTTTTCTGAAAATTACTAAAACTCGATCAGATATTAGGGGTATGTTTTCTTCTTCCTTATAACAATCCCAAGCCCTAAAACTAGAATAGATTATTCAGCTAAAGAGCAATTTATACCCACCACGGTCAAAACATTGGAGATTAAATATTATGTTGCTTACCTGTTCGACAGAATGTTCCAACCAAAACAATATTTTACTCTTGCCAAAATTCAGTGTTTATCAAGTTAGCTAGGTCAGTGACATGTGTCGTTGGCTTTGTATTACTTTTTACGAAAATGGGTGTATCTGAATTTAGTTGAAATCCGAAGACACCGAAAAGATGGTTTATTATGGTTAGTGCCAAGGAATCAGTCGTGGTTTCTTTTGATTATAGCCTCAAGTAATAATTTGGGTTCGTTTCTATTCTAGTGCCGCTGAATGTTGTTTGTGGCTTTGATTCTGGTCTCCATTGAATGTTATTTATGGTTTCGATGGTAGTATAATGCTGGAATTTGAGTTTGGTTTTGATGTGAGTAGCTTAGTGATAGTAAGTTCCGACCATCAGATAATAAACTAGCTATCAATTTTTATTGTTTTGAATTTATGTCATCCATTAGCTACATATTTTTCCATCCATGCGGGTCTTACATAGCCTATAACGCTGAGTAGTGATGTTAATTAGAAAACATAGTAGTATCCAATTATCTTTAACTGAGAGTAAAGTACTTGAAGTTTATGTTTTCGAAATGATAATAATGCTACTCACAACTCTTTCTTTGCTATAGCTAGGGACATCCACTCATTATGCATTACTGCAATAAGCTTTTTCGAGAGTAAATTCAAGTTACTTATAGATTGCTTCTGTCCTTATAGTTGATAGGTGGATCAGATTCTTTGTTTGAGGATGGATCAGAGTTTTCTTTGTACTTGAATTGTTTTTACGGTCTGAGATGAGTCCTCATTACTCGAGTATGGACTGGATTTGGTCCATATATTATTTTCTTGATATTTTACAGTATCTTCCATCTCTTTTATTTTACAGTTTTATTCTCTGTACCGAATTGCAAAACCTGAAACCTCCGATTACTTTCACCAAAAGTCGAAAATGGTATTGGGATTGCTGGTAGGGTTAGGAAGAATAATGAGAAGAAAGAGAACATCGTCTCTTTCTATTCTCTCTTCTAAACGTGCTCCTAAAGATTATTACAAAGGAAAAAATTGTAAACCTACTGGATTTCATACCCGCAAAGGTACATTCATTTTGTCTACTCTTTTATAATGTTTATAATCATTTCCATTGATCCGTTTCTCATTTCGGTCAGTAATTTACAAATGCAAATTTGCAATTTTCTGCAGGTGGATATGTTGTTGTTGATGAGAAATTGCCAAATTATATTGTTCCTGACCTGACAGACTTCAAGGTACTGTCGATGGTCTCCAAAGCTAATGCTTGTATATGATTTAATCACGAAAATAGGTTTCCTCCTTCTTAGTTCATGTACAAAGGTAGCAGCCTGCATGGGCGGAGCCAGTGTATAGCTTGGGTGTGCAGTTGCACACCCGGCCCAGCTGGCTCCAAGCCTTAATTATTCTAAAAATCGGGCTTCCATGCCCTTTCTTGCTTAATTGCACCCCTAGCGAGATCTTGCTTCCCCATAGCAGGTTATCTGGCTCCGTCTCTGGTAGCAGGTTTGGATTAAAAAATGCTACTTGAATTTAAGAATTTGGATTATGGAAATCGTGACTCGGTCTTATTTTGAGTTTGTCTTGCACAAAGTAGGTTATCTTTTACTAGTTACGCTTGTCAGTATGAATTTACAATTGGTAAGAAACTAATCATACTATAACTTGGCTTCTCTGCAGTTGAAGCCATATGTTTCGCAATGTGCGGTAGAGGTGAAAACCACAGAGGCTGCCGCCAATGCAGCCAAGTGAATATGTGGCAAACTGAGCAAGTATTTTGAATCGTCCGTTCATTTTCCGATTTATTTTTTTTCTTAGTTTTTCTGAAACATTGAAATGAAGTTGATACAACAAACTTTGAGAATGCATTGATAATTAAGAATATGTGTTTTCTTGTCTCATCGAATTCATTTTCCAAAGGAGATTCACCATTGCCATTGATACAATCATGTATGGGGTAAGCCTTTGGTCAGAATTAAGGCATTAAGATTGAGTGAAAGACCACAACCATCCCTCATTATCTGAGTGTTCAGTGGCATGACAAGATAGTCACAAATATTCAATACCTAGAAATAGCTGGCAGAATAATCAGTTGAATTAAATTTGTCTCTACATGCTTTGATTTATCCAAATAGGGTCTTATCTAAATGGGAGATTCCTCGGATGATTCCTAGAAAAATTAACTAAAATAATAATATTTTTGTCCTAAAAAAAGTGATATTTTTGTTTTTTATCTAAAAATAGGTTAAATTAAAAAGTAAAAATATTATTTTTTTGGGGACGGAAGGAATCGCATAATTTGACACATTCTAATGCAACTTTTAACTTTATATTAAAGGAGTTGTTAGGTCTGGTAGTAGATGGATGGAGATATAGATCCACCAAATAGTTCATCATTTGACCATATATTATGAGATCATTCATCAAAGAGTACAGTAGAACAAAATTATGTTGGATTCATGACCATCAAAAGTGGAAAGTTAATTAGTGGATCTTACAACAAATTGGTTGCTGTTGCTCTGGTCAATTTGTTAGTGAGCTTTCCACTGAAAGGAAAAGCTAGCGTTATTAACATGAGGACCACAGTGTGCTTCTTCCACCAAATAAGTGGGTTTGGCTAAAGAAAGTTCATACGTTGATGTCTTCCTCACTATTCAAAGTTGGAGGGTATTTTCATCATGCATTTCTAGCAACTTAAGATCACTAAGGTGCAAATCCAATAGAGAGTTTTAGTAAAAGAATCCTTTCACATTCACCAAAAAAAAACCCGACTTTTTCTCCCGTAAAAAACCTCTGAAAAAGTGGTTTTAAATTAGCTGTGAAAGTCATTTCCTAGTTGGTCGAAAGAAACTTAGTAATTTCTCTCGATGGATTAATCACTGTTGCCAGCAAAATAGTGGTACGTTTACCATAAAAAGGGAAATTTGGTGATCATATCTTGTTTCGATAAATTGTTCAATGCTAGCTCACGGGGAAATTCATAAGTTTCGTGATGATCAACATATGTAAAATGCCTTAAGTTTGTGATGATCAACATTAGATTGTTTCATAACGAGGAAGAAAATGTGTTGTAGAAGTAGAAGCGCGTGAATGAGGAATTATTGTACAATTGATAGCCATTCCAAAAGTCATTTTTGTTATGCTAGTAACACTTCGAATTTGGATACTGTTGAATGTATGACTCTTGGTTGACCTGTTTTTAGGACTTCAGTCTTCTAAATTGTAAAATGGTAAGCTCAGGCTACATGCACGACTACTATAAGGGTCACCAAATTTCACAAAAAGTAACGATTCAGTAGAACTAACGGTCTGAAGTGCTTTGTTTTAGTAACATTTTGGTAACCCATGTAACAATCTTCAGAAACCCATAGGCATCTCGAGTTTTAATAAGATTGTATAATGCGAATATGTCTATACCTTTAGCATACCTTTTACTAGTTTTTAATATGGCTCTTGTACCTTTTCTCCTGCTAGTTCTTAATTAGATACATTTTTTTAGATGAAATCCTAGGTACATTTCTCATATATATATATATATATATAATAAAGCACTATTTCCTTGTGTATAAATAAAAAGTTGTTTGGAAAGGAATCAAGTTGAAGTCCTAGTTGCTAAGTTTTTTATTCCACTAAATGCTTGGAACCATCTGTAAACTCTTAAATATTGGTTCCAAGTTGGTATATATATGCATTAGTATTGAAAGACGCATAATAATACAAATGTTGGTCAATAAATATAGCAAATTTAATGTGCAGTTATATGCATTTTTGGCTTAACACTTTGTAAGTGGGGGACATGAACGGTCTTCTACATAAATTTCAAAACTGCTGTAAAATAGTTATCAAATTTTACGGGAAATTACTAATCTGATAAATGTAGAGGTGAAGATTATTTTATATCCATATAAATTTAATAATCGTTCATAAAATTTGATAACCTGTGTAACAGTAATACTGTAGTCGTGTTGAATCTTGTCAACTTAAGTGCACCCAAGAATCTGGCCGACTGAGTTCCACTTTGTTGGCATTACAAAAAAAAAAAAACCGACTGACCCAAATTGATGTAACAAGTCAACAAATAACAATGCATTTGTTTTCAAATACCGATTCGTCAGTTTTGCAAATCCGACAAAGCAAAACTGTTAATTTCGGCAATAAAACACTAGATATTCCTGTAAGAATGTCGGGCGGAAATATCTACACTCTCACAGTCCAAAATGAAGAAGAGAAAAAGTAAACTAAAAAAAACCGAAACAAGAAGGAAAAAAAAACATAAACTGTGCTGTATATTTATCATTTTCAGTTTAAATATCTGAAGCTGATTCCCTTTTCATTCTCTCATTTTCTCTCTGTAGAAGACTTTCTCTCAAAATTCTTCAACCCTATTTCTTGAAAATTTGACTTTACTCTATTCTATTTCTTCTTCTTCTATCTCTTTTGGGGGTTCTTTTCTTATTGTTATGAATAGAGTGGTTCTTGAAAGATAAAGATTCAAACCCTGGTTTGGGTTTTCTTTAGTTCAAGCTTTGATGATGGTTTTAACTTGTTAGCTTAAATAAATACAAGGTAAATTTCTGAATTAATACTTAACTAAGAAGCTTTTTATTGTACTAATTGGTGTTTAATTAATGTCAACCCATGAAGAAATTTGTGAAATTTACAAAATTTAAGTTTATGAGTGGGAATTTTGATTTTTTTTGGTTAATTTGATGTGGGTTTTTCCAATTCTTTGTCAGATTGACTAGTTTTTGACCAACAAGTGGACTGTCTGAATACTAAAAATCTTGTCTTTTTTATTTTGTGTTCAGAGAATTATGCCTACAGGTGGTGTTACTTTGGATACCCCTGCTGATTTAGTTATTGAAAGACAGTCTTTATTAGATGCTACAACTCAAAATGTAGATAAATTTAGCGGCATTTCGAATCGTTGTGAACATAATGTAGTTGTACTAGATCAACTCACAAGTCCTTTAAGAAGAGAGTTTGGTAGCAGGTATGTGTATTCTTCATTTTGTTTCTCCTTTCTTGTAAATTATTTATTCTTCGTAATTACATGATAATATATGTGCCGTTAGTGAAGCCAAATTGGTTGTTGCAAGGGTAAGTCCAAGTCAGAACAGTTTGCAATTTTATGTGTAGTAGTGCCAGGTAGCACAAGAAAAGTTAGAGGCAATATGCTGATTTGTACTTTTATCTGGAGTAGGCTATTTAGAAGCTTTTTCCCTTTTAAAGATGGAACCGGGCATTTTTGTGGCGTAATCTAGACGTGCCTCAAACATAAAGTCTCCAACATCTTTAAAAGCTATATATGCATAGAGGTAGAAGATCGGTTTAGTATTGCAGAATGGGTGTTATAAGCTCTATAATATAAACTTTGTTGATCTAGAATAGTTTGGTGTTTTTTGTGTAGGTCAATGAAGGGTCTTAACAGCGAAACAGTTGACCTGGAAGCTGGTACAGATGACAAAGAGAGAGACAAACAACCTGGTGGCGTAAAGTTAGTGAAAGATCAGAACCAAGCTTTATTGTCTGGTTTGGCATATTGCATCTCATCTTGCAGTATGATACTTATTAACAAGTATGTTCTCTCCAGCTATGATTTTAATGCTGGGATATCACTGATGCTCTACCAGGTGTGTTACTAGTTGTAGTACTTATTCTATATGAGGAGACATTTTTATATTTGATTCTATTTAGCTTTTAGTTTATTCCTTGACTCTTGACGATTGTTAACCAGTTCCAATTTATAACTGCTTTATAATTCTGGTATGTGGATGCAGAATCTTGTCTCAGTGGTTATTGTTTCCACACTGAGTTTTTTTGGTCTGATCTCCACAGAGCCACTTACTTGGAAATTGGTTAGGGTCTGGTTACCTGTGAATTGTATATTTGTTGGGATGCTTATCACAAGCCTTTTCAGGTATGAGGCTTCTTTTGGTCATATTTATCTATTAATGTAAAGCAATATTTGCTAGATATATGTTGCTTTTGCTCATGTTGTTTAATTTGGTCCAATCTGTTGCTTGGGTTTACATTTGATTTAGCGTTCTTCCATTTTGGTTTATAATCCGGTACTTTAGCAGGGAGTGCTTTCTCCTTGATGATGACTCATTTTTATCCTTGTTCTTGCAGTCTGAAGTACATTAACGTTGCTATGGTGACAGTTCTGAAGAATGTTACCAATGTTATAACTGCTCTTGGTGAAATGTACCTATTCAAGAAGAGCCATGACAGTAGAGTCTGGGCCGCTCTGTTCTTAATGGTATTGAACTAGAGCCATATAAAATTCTTATAAGCATATCTACTATGTTACAACAAGATTGCAGTTGATTACCAATTACGTTTCCCTTCATCATCTACGAATCATTATATCTCCTTTATAAGTCAACTTTCGAATCATTCTGGTTGTATGCTCATATTGTTTCGTCTGCCTACTCTACAGCCTCATCAAGTCCTCCTCAAGTGCTTTTTTTACTATATAAGATAGTACACTAGATTATATAAATGCTCATTATGCAGTGTACATTGCAAGGCAGTCTGACTTGAAGAGGTTTTCCGTTGCAGATCATTTCAGCCATTTCTGGTGGAGTTACAGATATCTCTTTTCATGCTGTGGGTTATACGTGGCAGATACTTAATTGTTTCTTGACAGCGTCATATTCGGTAGCTACCTCTAGTTTGTTGTTTTAGACCATAACCATTGATACCACCACCTAGCACATTTTGTTGTGAATTTCTACAGTTATTCTGTGTCTGATGTTTTTTTTCTCCAGTTGACTTTAAGGAGAGTCATGGATACGGCAAAGCAAGTCACAAAATCTGGAAACTTGAATGAGTTTACGATGGTCTTACTTAACAACACTCTCTCTTTGCCTCTGGGGCTTCTGCTTATTTTCTTGTTCAATGAAGTAGACTATCTTTTCAATACGTAAGTTACTTTGTCCTCGTTGTTACCTCCACGCTAAATACCCAATTAGTTTGCTGGTTTCCTTTTAGTCTTTATTTTCTTCTCCCTTTAGATACAGTTGTCATTGTACTTATCATCCTAGAATCCAATTTCAGTTTTCTGGTTGCTGCATAAGTTTGAAATAGTTTAGATGCTCCTCAGACTCTTGACAACTTCGGAAATGGTTTAGTGAGTGACAGTTAGTCAAATTAGGTCATAGCTTTCTGAATCTGCCCAAACAACATATCTGTTTCACATTCCTATCGACAATTTATGCATTCTTGAAGTGAACTGGCAGGCCTCTTCTGAGATTGCCCACGTTCTGGTTGGTCATGACATCAAGTGGATTCCTAGGCCTTGCTATCAGCTTCACATCGATGTGGTTTCTGCACCAAACAGGAGCCACAACTTACAGGTACTACTCTTACAAATGATGGCCACAGAAAATATCTGGAACCCTAAACTCGTTTTTGTTTACAACTTAGTAACAAAGAATAATAATGTCCATGGCATCCTACCAGAGTGAAAGGAAGGGATGGATGGTTTTATTTTGAATGAGATTCCTTGCATGACTGTGTTAGGAAAAGAAATAAAATCAGTAGGTTAATAAAGGACCCTAAGCGTTTCGTTAAACTTGTTTGTGATGCAACCATAATCTTGTCTTAAAAAATCACTAATACTCCGGCCCTTAAATAGTATAGTGAATAAATATGATCCGGTGCTCATTCAATAGACCATTTTGTGGAAATTCATGATTGTTGTGAAAACAAGTTAGACTGTTAGAGAAAAAACATTGTTGTTAGAGTTGAGTTCATAGACTATACTATAATAGTTTGACGATTCTTAATATTCTGACAAACAATTTTTGGTTCTGGAATTTTATTTGGCAGCCTTGTCGGATCACTGAATAAGATCCCTCTCTCAGTTGCGGGAATCCTTCTGTTCAATGTTCCTACTAGTTTTCAGAACTTTACCAGCATCCTTTTTGGTAGGTTCCATCTATATACAAGCACTGATTTATCTTGTGTTTTACAGTCCATCCGTAATACTAGTGAACGAATTTGGCTTGTTTCCTAGCATTTAGAAATCTCACGAGATACTGCTGGACTTTGTTTTCCAGGTCTTTTAGCAGGAGTGTTCTTTGCCAGAGCCAAAATGAGGGAAAAATCCTAGTCCTTACATCATCAGGAACTAATTTGTACCACATAATTGGGTTGCAGTGGTAACTAAAACTTTTGCAAACCAAGTTGATCTTCTTAAGTCGAAGCCCAAAGGAAAGTGGTTCCTTGGATTGCTGGTAACTTGTCTCGAGTTTTTCTCGATTTCGCAGAAAACCTGGCTAATGATTTTCTTCTTGGGATCAATTCATATTTGATCGATATACGGATTTTTTTTCTTCTTCTTTTGCTATATGTCAAATGTAAAGTTAATAACTGAACTTTTAATGAAACTGAAGTAATTCAATGAAAAATCCCACTAAACTGGATTTGCTTATTGTCTTTTCATATACAACGCTTTAATTGTAGGTCTTCTTACAGTTAATATACAACCACTACTTACACCATCAAGTTAACTGCACCACCAAAAATCCCTGGACTCTGCAAGTGTTATAAAACCATGCACCAACTCATCATTACCTTGCGCTCTCAAGCGATCTTCAGCACCGCTACAGCCATTACCGTTGCCGCCCTAAAGAAAATCTGGTTGACACTTCTGTCCACCTTCTTCATCATCTTTTCATCTTGCAACTTGTTTGGATTCTTGCTAACAGAGATGACACTTTCTCTCAGTTGGTTAACTGCCCACGACAGCCAAACTAAACCAAACCCAAATCCTGTGTTAAGCATCTTGGAGGTGCAGAAGGGTACCCTCCCTGGCAAAACCTTGAAGACTACAGATAATAGTACAACAAGACCAGTGCCGGCAATGCTAGCGGAAAATTGGGTCAATAGCTGAGGAAGTTCTGGAGCAGATTTCTTCAGAGAGAGGATTGCCGTCTTCCCTTGTCTCTTTCCTAGAATTAGTGATAGAAGGCTTTCACATGCTTGGAGATCATTTCTTCTATGCATATCACCCTCTTTTCCTGCTTTCCTGCTGTTTCTTGTCTTTGCTGGGGATTGTTTTATCTTGGTTCTCTTCGGACTCTTCGCAGGAGCAACCATCACAGCTTCCAACTTCAAAGGAGGAGATTCACAAACATTTGCCAGTGCTGCTTCACCCATGTCCAGTCTAGTAAAGTGAGGGACCAAAAATGGCAGTTCTCTTCTCTTAGTTGAGGTGCTTGAAAGGTTAAACTCTGCAATGATATACATTAGATCTTTCATCTGAACCCCACTTCCGTTGAATAATACTCTACTACCATCTGGGTGCATACTTAATCTTGAATCACTTGACAAATCCCCTACGAAATCCGAGAGGGGATTTGGTGCATAAAATCTGCTCCCCGGATAGATAAGGGAAGGGTGGTGAAACTCAAAAGCTCCAACATCATCAAGAGAAACTTCGTCGGACAAGAAAGATTGTGGCGCCTGTGGATGCAAGCAGATTGGCAATGATTGAAGTCCCATGAGATGATATGGAAAAGGAAAATTGACACCTTCTCTTGCTGCTGCACTAGACCCTGACATGAATAACTGAGAGTTCTTCTCATGTTTTGGGCAGTACCGTTCAGCAATTCCATAGTTAAAGAGTGTTGCTGACGAGTCTGGGCGTACATCAACAAGCACAGGTCTCCTCATTGCTGGGTCAAGCTTGACATATTGATTATAATCTGATGACCATCCCATATGTCTGCGCGAATCTTCGAGTTGATGTTGCATGAGATTCAAGCCATCTTGCCTTGATCCAGTACCGGGTACGACTGACCCTAAATCCTTACCAGTCTTGTAAATCCCCTGTTCTTGACGAAAAAAAGCGATTGGGTATGCTGAAGTTGCCATTAAACAAAGCTCGACCATAATCAGAAACACAAGTTTTCTGAATAATAAAACTAATAATTTGAGTTTTATTTATGGAAAGTTTTGAGTGGTAGGAGTAGCAAGACAAACAGAGAAAGAAATCAATAGATTATGGAAATACTAGTAGTCGGCTTAATCGACATGGAAGAATTTGTGGTTGGCAGAGATTCTGATATCCAAATTAGGACAAATCTACATGAATTTTTGTTATTTATTGTGGTGTGTTAGATTTTTGGTCCAAAATTTATAAAATTACTAATAGGGGGTGAAAATTTACTTAGGGGGCGTAACAAATTCCATATAAAACAAAAACATCCTTCACGGCTTTACCTTTGAAATGATACACCACCCCCAAACAAATGGGTACTTTTATTAGCAGCCATGGAATTTTATACGGGTTTAAAGAATAGAGATAGCCTCGGCCACAACAAGCCCATAAGGCATTTTTTGCGAGGTCGACAATCTTTTATTTAAAATATCGGAAGGTTTTCGGCAGACCATACCCGTCCCTTCTTTCAGTTTTAGCAAGGTTGTTAATAGGGGTATAAATTTGTTTAGGGGATACTAATTATTTACTAACAAATTTTTATTTTAAATAGAGTTCGGCACAATTTTAGGTCTAAACCGCAAGTGTAACCCCTCTCTCCTCTAGAACCTTCAGATGTGAGAGAAAAGAGAGAAACTTCTGGTGGTGTTAGCCCAACCGTTGATCAAGCACATATTAGCAAATTGACGTCCCTATCAAGCACCCTTACCAGGGATGGAACTAGAGTTTGATTTATCCAGGCTTACGTCTTCCTTTAGTGCCCACAAACATTTTATTTTGAAAGTCTATTTTAAAGCGTGTTTGCATAACATGACTGGAATCACATTCCCATGAATAGAATTCGTGAATAGTTATTCCCATGGATTGAGATTCCTAACTTTGTTGTTTGGTTAAAGACTAAAGTAGGGAGAGGAATGCAGTTATCACCTATAACAATGTAATAACTTTCTTAATATATTTATACCCTTTGGGTTGTGAAGATTATCGCAGAAAATTGTATTATAGTTGGATGCTTTATTTAATTAGGTTATATCACAAATGATTAACAAAAATATTTAATCAAATGATTAAAATTGGGGGTACCATCGTATTGCATGCAAATTTACTTATTCGTTTTAGACCCACTGCTAGCCAACCATTTTCTGCGTACCAGTTGGTAAATCGATATGAGCATGATATTTCATATTTACGCATATTTAGTTGTGCCGTATATGTGCCTATTACGCCCCCACATCATAATACAATGGGCCCACAAAGACGATTAAATATTTATGTTGGGTATGAATCCCCGACAATTATCCGCTATTTAGAACCTTTGACATGCGATCTCTTTACCGCTAGATTTTCGGATTGTCACTTTGATGAGACAACCTTTCCGTCGTTAGGGGGAGATATGAAAAAAGATTTTCTAAAGGAACGACATAAATTGTTGTGGTGTTTTTCCATGTTCTGTCACCTTGATCCCCGCACTCCACAATGTGAAAGTGAAGTGAAACGAATTATCGATCTTCAAAATGTAGCAGATTTAATGCTTGATATATAAACTGATATCACCAAAGTGACTAGATCACACATACTAGCTGCAAACGTGCCTGCAAGGTTAGAAATCCCTACTACGGGATATAACACCTAAGATAGAGTTGTTAAACCTACACTTGGTGGAAGTGTAGCTGAGGTCGTGACCCCCCAAAGGAAAAGGGAAAGACCACCTGGTTCGACCGATACTCGCCCAAGGAAGAAAAAAGTGAGTAAGGCATAACCCGATCCATTTATCATCAATACAGATAATCCCTCTCATAGATTATCTCTGATTATAGTTATGTCCATAAAGCAATATTGGAGGACGCTCCGATGTTTGAAATGATTCCAGAGAACAAAGAAATATTTATGGATTATGAAAGTGTATATATGTTCATGGAAAGATCTACCACGCATATTGATGATATATTTGCATATACTGTTGCTCAAGAAATCATAAAGCACGATGATATCAAACCACACTCTATTGCAGAATGCCAAAGAAGAGCAGATTGGCCTGAATGGGAAGTTGCAATCTAGGAAGAACTAAAACCTGACCAATCCAGGAAGAACTAAAACCTGTAGGACATAAATGGGAAGTTGTAATCCAGGAAAAACTAAAACCTGACCATCTAGGAAGAACTAAAACCGGACGGGTATTTGGTCCGGTAGTGCTAACCCTACTAATTGTAAAACCTGTAGGACATAAATGGGTATTTGTTAGAAAGCGCAATGAGAAGAACGAAGTCTTGAGGTATAAGGCTCGCCTTGTGGTGCAAGGTTTCTCACAACGCCCTGGAATTGATTATGAAGAAACGTATTCCCCTGTAATGGACGTTATAACATTCCGCTACTTAGTCAACATGGTAATTTCAGAAGGACTTGAAATGCGGCTTATGGATGTGGTTACAACATATATCTATGGGGATCTTGATTCAGAAATATACATGAAAGTGCCTGATGGCCTTCTATTGCCCAATTCAAGTAACTCTAAACCACGGAGTGCGTTAATAATTAAGTTGAAATGCTCACTTTACGGATTGAAGCAATCCGGGCGGATGTGGTATACCCGTTTAAGTGATTATTTGATTGGAAAGGGATATACAAATAATGAACTATGCCCCTATGTCGAATGTTGAACTCTTTTTCCCTCACTAAGATTACTTTTTCCCGCTGGGTTTTATTACTCGACAAGTTTTTAATAAGGCAACAACAAGATTATAATTTCTCGATTGAAGGTTTTCTTTTCCCACATGGTTTTTATATTTTAGAAGTTTTAAAGCAACAAGAGAAGTGATCAGCTTTAACAGAGCGACTTTACTAGGATTCAACACGTTACACTCTTTTCCCTTAGTCAAGGTTTTGTCCCATCAAATTTTGTCAAAATTTTAATAAAGCGACACATTTAAAGTTTTATTATTGGACCGTACAAGGAGAGCGTTACAGAGCTCATGGCCCATGGATATACGACCCAATAACATTAGGATTTTATCTTTGGTCGTATATGTACGCTCGCTCACTCACTCAGCCAAATACCGATACGCCTCCATGAGCTTTGACAATGTTGTTGATCAATACCATAATGAGGACTGTTTTACCCATTCAACCCCCCAACTACTTTGATCCCTGTTTCAAAAATGGATAACTTTGTATCTAATTGTATAAAGGTAGGCGCAGATGTATGAATAGGACTCCTCTATGTAACGAAATAGAAACTATATCTCTCGCCGGCTCTTCCCTTCTACTGATATTTTCCACTTCCATACATATTAAAAGCAACGCCCATATTATCCTTATTTGTAGCATCCTTTGCTGAGTCGTATCAGGTCTAAAACCCCGCGCGCAATCCTTACTCTAGAACCTTCGGATCAGAGCGAGAGAAAGAAAGAGATGTCTCAACGAGGAGGAACAAGGGGATCGAGTACAGTGAAACAACCGGTTGGACAAAAGAAATTAACAAACGTTGCTGTTGTTCGTCTCAAGAAACATGGGATGCGATTTGAGGTTGCTTGTTATCAGAACAAAGTACTTTCATGGCGTTCTGGAGTGTAATTCATCTTTATCTCTCTCTTTATCGTTTTATGATTCAGAAATATATAGGATTTTTTAAGCTTTTTCTGACCTAAATTTTTTTGTTAGAATAAAAATTTGTGAATTGTTTTTTGGCTGTGTCAGTTAGGAGATGATAAGAAATATGAAAAATAGGGATATGGAATTAAATCAGAAGGACTAAACTAAAAACTTTCAAAATCATGTCCTGGAATTCCTGTTGTGGTAACTGAAATTTGTTTTTTGAATGCGGAATTTGTTTAGAAGTGTTATTCATGAATTGGGATGAAAAGAAAGCAAAACAAACGATGTTGAAAGATGAAATGAAAAATGTGTTTAGGTTCTCTACTAGTCTGACTGTTTTGTCCTGTCTGAATTTCGTTCGATGCTTTGAGGTTGGTTCTCTCCTTCATGGAACGTTGGATTTATGTTTATTAGTTTGTGTATGTGATTTTTAATTTTTTTTTCCACTTCGATTTTATTAGAGCAATAGTATTGCTTTGTAATTACGTACAAGATTTGATATAGTGTTGGTGTTTATGTAGAATGTGGAATACACACTGAGTGTTTTATAAACGTGTTGCAGAGAGAAAGATGTTGATGAAGTATTGCAGTCACATACTGTATACTCTAATGTTTCAAAAGGAGTACTTGCCAAGTCGAAAGATATGATCGCTGCCTTTGGAACAAATGACTTATCGCTGATTTGCACGGAGGTTAGTTGAAGTATCTATCAGTGCATTCTTTTATAGTGGCTAATAAATAATGGTGGTGGATTATGTTTTGCATCTTCTTTGTTGAAGAGGAATTGCTGACATCTGTTCGTAATACCAAAAATGTTTTATATGAATTGAAATCATGTGTTATTCTGTTAATAGGTGTTAACTGATCTAGTTCATGATATCAGATTATGCAGAAAGGAGAGCTGCAAGTTGCTGGTAAGGAAAGAGACTCTCAGTTATCAACTCAGAAAAGGGATATCGCTACCATAGTCATGCAAAAAACGATTAATCCAGAGACTCAACGTCCATATACCATCAATATGATTGAGAGTCTTATGCATGAAATTCACTTTGCTGTTGATCCGCATAACAGCTCAAAGAAACAGGTATTTTTCCACGTTCACTGTGGTGTTACAAAACATGAAAGAAGCTATTGCTTTTTGCTGTGAATTTGGGGTTCTTAATTCTGGTTACTGTTAGAGTAATACTGCACTTTCTGATAAATGGGTGGGCAATCTGCACCTTGAATAAGAATCACATCGCATGATAGCACTACTAAAAACCTAGCCATATGAAATAATGTACCAAATTTCACATCGCATAGTGCTTTGTTTGCAGTATGCGAAGTTTTCTTCAACTTGACCATATTTATCTCTTGTGTGATTGTTGTATATTGTCTCTGGTGCACAAGCACTCAACATTATTTGAAAATAGACTTCTTCGGTATCGCATGATTGGGATTTAGTTTTGTTTCCGGTTGCTAGAGTAAGTTTACCCATACCTACTATCTTACACTCCTGACCTTGTTATGACTATGCACATGTGCTTCATCTACTTCATTTTTGATATTAGGTGTAGTGTATGTAAACAACTAGGCAGGTCAGGTTCGTGTTCGTAATGCTTGATTTGCACTGGTATCATCTGTTACCCTCTAGGTGCTTCCTTTTGCAACTATGTGAAATATTTCTTAACTTTATCAACTGGTATCTTATCGCATGAGTACCTCTAGTTTCCTAACCTCACAATTTATTTTGAAAGACTTTCAGAAGGTGGGGTTGCTGATTGCTTCAGTAGGTCTGCTTATACAATTATACCAGAAAATCGTTTCCTGTTTGAATTGTATCAAATGAACCGTTTTAACCTAAGTTTGATAAAGTGCGTGTTCTGAGTTTCTTTACTGTACCCATCTCCCGATTTCTTATTCAGCAACTCATTCTAAACTCAACACCTCTTTGGATTCTGAGAGCTATTTTGGGTTTATCCTGAGTTTTCTTATGGTAGTCTGCATCTTATTTGGAAAAGTATATTCGGAAAAT
Source organism: Papaver californicum (assembly GCA_023531435.1). NCBI lineage: Eukaryota > Viridiplantae > Streptophyta > Magnoliopsida > Ranunculales > Papaveraceae > Papaver > Papaver californicum. The sequence goes on from JAJJMC010015017.1 coordinate 89,466, forward strand.
TTGGTGATAATGTATGCTGAATTGCTGATATAGTTTTTCTGCCTCCTTGCATGTAAGAGTATGCTAGTATGTAGATTTCGTTCTTATCAAAGTTATCTCTGCATTTTATAAGTTCAAATTTGTATCCACCTTCTGCTATCTAGCTAATTTTCTGTGCCTTCAGAGTTATTAGAAGCAACAATGTCTTCTTTTCTATGACATGAGTCATGGTTCATTTGTTTCCCTTACTCTAAAAGTAAAATCTTCCTATTCCAGTGGTGTTTGGTTATTCTTTTTATTTATATTTTGCTCTTACTGAAAGTCTGATGAGTTGGTCTCTCCTTCTTAACATATGTTGCTATGACCTGCACTGGCCTTGGAAGTTATCCGTGAGCTTCAGAAGCACTTTCCCATCAAAAGAGCTCCAATGAGATTAAGGCTCATCATACCTGAAGAGAGTTCGCCTTCTCTCATTGAAAAGCTCAATTCATGGAATGCAGAAATTGTTTCGAAAGATGAATCTGGAAATCAGCTGTCATTGGTAAGTCCAAAATTTCTGGACTTTGTTCAGTGTAATACATGTTTATCGTTTTGTAGAATGCGTGTGGGTGTAGAACATGGTGTTTTCTTTCGTTATGATGATCGTCTTTTACTGAGCTCTTTTTGGTGTTTAATGATTCTTATATATCTGAACAGGTCTGTGAGATTGAGCCTAGTTTTTACCGAGACTGTGATGCTTTGGTTAGGAATCTACATGGTAGGTCAGAAATATTGCTGTATCAGTGCACTTTGAGAAGGATGCCAATGTTGATCACTATGATGATCATGAGGACATGATTGAATCAAGTCATCACCCTACAGTATCACTGAACACTGCAGAGTTGGATGAGATCAAATTAAGTGAGGGATTACAGAAACAGTCAATTTCCACAGTAGATAATGTTCCTGATAAGATAGTTTCCACAGTTAATGATGATGCTGAAAAGAAAAGTGCTGAAGTTGAAGTAGTAGAGGTGAAGCAGAGCAAATGTAGTACGTGCAATGCGTTTGTTGGAAATGTCAAGCAATACCGTGAACACTTTAAGAGCGATTGGCACAAGCATAATCTTAGGCGAAAGACCCGGCAACTCCCTCCACTCACTGCCGATGAATGCTTGGCAAGTATAGATATGGGGGATGCAAAGTCAGATTTGAAAGAGTATTCATTTTAAGATCACTGCCGCCTATCTTTGGCTGAAATCTGTACATCTGAGTAGTTTAATTTTTTTCTACGGTACCTATATACACTGAGAAGTTTACCTTGTTTGTCAGGTTTTAAGAAAGTCGATAATTCACGTCATATCTTGTTTTGTACCTAGGAGTAATTTGTTGAAAGTTGAAAAGAAGATTAAAGAAAAACAAAAATTGTTAAAAGGACCGTGTAGTTGGACTACACAGAACCGTCCTCACACATTTTTAAATGGTGGGTTAAAAAATAATCCCCTACTAATCACATAACGGAGCCCACCCTCATATGAGGGGGTGGTTTTTGTATAGTCTAACTAGACGGTCAACCATTGGAAAAAAAAACGCTGAGTGGAGTCTTTTAGTCGGAACTTCTACAAAACCAAATATAATTTCTGTCAAAGAATAGAACTGAACATTTGTTTTCTTTTCACCTCCTTTTGGAGCAATGTTTAATTGCTTAATAGTTTCAAGTGGGATTACTAGAATGCAGACTTTACATGTACGTCCAAGTGAAGAAAGAAGTCTAAATGGGCACAAGTGCAGTGCGAAAGAAGAGAGGACAAGATTTAGTGCAGACTGCAAAAGGATCTTTACAGCTAATAAGTCTGTTTGTTATGCCTATCAAACATCGGAAAGCCTATGAGGCATCACCTGATAGCGCCTGTGCTAGAGATCCTCACTCAGAGATAGACACATTCTAATCGTTTTTTACATGCCATTTCTGTGCAAAAAAACAGAAGATACATAATCGAGACTTCACCACTTGAATTTCTCTCTTCCTCCTCTCATGAATTGATGAATGCAAACTAATCGAGAGATTGTTGTATTGAACATTTATAGTGATTCTCTCTTTTATAACTTCATTATTGAATATCAACCATGCTAGGAATAAATTTTGTTTTATTGTTTGGCATTGTGCAGGAAAATCATACCAAAGCTTACATGGACTATACTCTTCCAAGCCTTCCTATGTGGGTTATTTGGGTAAGTTGAGAATTACTAAAAAATTTAAATGTCTGGTAAATTCATAGAATTCATAAACCATCTGCCCTAAATAATGCACCCCATATCTGTTTTGGATGCATATATTAGCTACCCAAATTAGTGTTGGCGATTCACCTAGGTGTGCATTTCGGCCAAAGAAGCAACAAAAATAGAAAATATAAACACCATTTTTATTTTTTTGCCAATTTAAACTTTAAAACTATCATTTATCATCTGTTATAACTAGCCTATTTCATGCTTAGTAAAAAATCACTTTAAAAGAATTTTTTTTTTTTAAGTTTTGCATGACACTTCTAAGTCAAAATAGTCACTAGCAAAGTGCTAATTTTGTTTATTCTAAGGTAAGAATACAAGATCCAAAAGTAGAACTCACTGATGAGAGTATTTTCTCGTATACTTGCACCCACATAGAGAAATCTCACTTTTGGGACGTAGCTTTAAGCTCACTGTTGGGTTCGTTACTGGCTGTTGGCAGTTGTTTGTGTTATGACACTTGGTTGATGGTTCAGGTGAAATTTTGATAAATTTTTTCTTGATATACCTAAACTACCTTGTGTTGGGGAAAAATGAGTTTAAATTAAATGTTTTTTGGTCTTGGTGTGATGTGAATGAATCTCTCTAGTTTAGTCCCACATTGGGTATTCTAGAGAAGGATGTCCACTATATAACTATTCTCATGTGGATAGTTAGACAAACAAGAGGGTGGAATGGGCTAACTAATGTATTGGGCTAACTAATCTGTCTTCTTTTCACCATCTTCTCGCTTTGTTTTGCGCTTTGATTGTTTATTTCCCTTCTTCCCTGTTGCTAAGTCAAACAATACATGGGCTAACTAATGTATTG
>JAJJMC010015032.1:0-10172 GCA_023531435.1 Papaver californicum
CAAGAGTTTGATTGGTTGTTTAGCAAAAGGAATTTTTGGCCTAAACAATTTGGCGCTAGAAACAGGGACTGAAAAAAGGATTTATCCTACCTGAAAAATAAAAAAGGGATTTTTTATTAATGAATCATCTAGGGAAGAAAAATTTTTTTTTTTTTATATAAGAAAATATGGGAAAATTTAATTTTACAAGATATGAAAAATAAGGTTTATTTACATAAGTATGTTTTATTAACGTGAAAAATACCTTGTGAGGAACAAAATAGATAAAAATATGAAACAAAAATTTTTTGAAGGAGGAAAAAATTGGATATGTGATAGGGAAAATTTACAGTTAAAATAATAATAAGAATCTCTTATGATTTAATAGATAAGAGTTCATTTGACTAATTTTTTGAGAAATTTTTAGATATCGAGGAAGGAAAACGATCGAGAAGGCACAAGATAGTGAAGAAGCAGCAAATTCTAGAAAATATGTCTCAAGACGCGAATTCTGGGAATCAAAATAGTAATGAAGGCTTAGAAAATAGATTAGAAGAAGGAAGTGATTCAGGACAGCAACAAAATAATGAGGGAAATCATACCCCAAGTCAAGAATTGATGTCAAATACTGTGGTTCAGAATTTCTCTTCAGATCATGAGAGTTCTCGAAGAAAGACACGACAAATACAGGACCTATTAGAAGAAATAAAGGAAATACGAAAGGAGCAAAGAGCAAGCAACCATCAAATTGAGTTACTAGCAACCGAAAATCAAGTTTTAAAAGATGTAATTCAGCGAGAACAAAGACCAACTGTGACTGGAGTGCGAAATCAGGAGCCGATGTCGAGTAGACAAATATCAAGAAATGAACAGCGGAATCCAGATCAAAGAATAGTGTTAGCAGGATCGACATCTCGGGTCAGAGGACAACAGGAAAATAACTTCCAACGAACCCAATGGGAAACATGTTTGGAAGCGATGGAACAAATGAAGGAGGAAATTAAAGGATTAAAGAATAAAGAGGGGGGAAGGATAGAAGAGGTATTGAAAGAAGCAAAGCGAACACCGATAGCGCAACATTTAACGCGCGTATCATTACCAAGAGAATATAATATTCCAGCGTTTGAATGTTACGATGGAACCAAGGATCCAACATCGCACTTAAAGTATTATAACCGAGTAATGACGCGATGGGATGGTCATGAAGCAATCATGTGCAGATGTTTTCCGTCAAGTTTAACAGGGACAGCATTATTATGGTACGATAGGTTGCCGGAAAATTCTATCAATAACTATGCGCAACTGGCCAGAAAATTTTTAGAGGCATACATGTATAACAGACCAATTGATTCAGGGGAGGACAGACTTTATTCTTTAATGTCATGGCCGGAAGAATCGATCCGATCTTATACAACTAGATGGCATTCAATATGTCAAGCAATAGGTGATTTAGACCCTATGAAAGCTATAAACCATTACAAATGGGGGATTGTAGATCGGAAGAGTCAGCTCTTCGTTGAAATCCATCGAAACAATCCAAAAACTGAAGGCAAATTGAGAGAAATAATAGAAACATGCGCAAGACTCCAAGATATACAGGATCAAGGATCGAGAATTAATTCTGAAAATCAAGGAAAAACAAGGAGAACAAATTCAGTTGAAGAATTACCAGAACAGAAAAGGAAATATCCTCCAAAAGTTGAATCAAAAGAATCAAAACATCCACGACGAGGAAATGGAAAAAATTTTGCTCAACAATTTCGAGAGAGAACTTTTACCAAGCTTAATGTTTCATATTTCAGGTTATTCAACATTTTGAAGAATCAACCAGGTTTTCAATGGCCAATAACTAAGGGAAATCAACCGGAACATACACAACACTCCAAAGACTATTGTGAATACCATAACTACAAAGGACATACAACAGACAACTGTAGAAATTTTATAACATTGGTACAAAGAATGGTCGATGCTGGAGAATTAAAGGAATTTGTTCAAAAAATTGAACCATCAGAAAAATATGATGAAGGCAAAGCAATACATATTCCATATAACAAACAGACAATTAATATGATTTCATGTGTGGAAAAGTGTGATACAGATTTGAATATAGCAATCAACAAGAAGTTGTGCAAGAGAATTCGGAACCACGAGGCCTTTAGAGTTCAAGGAAGGCAAGTAGAGTTATGGGAGGATTGGATGGCACATCCATTAACATTTTCTGCACAAGAAGTAAATCAAGAAATTGAAATGCATAATGACCCTCTTGTGTTGACATTATTGATATCTGGTTGGAATGTCAAGAAAATACTCTTGGATGGGGGCAGTTCATTAAATGTGATGTTCTACAATACATTTTGTAAAATGGGTTTTAAACAAGATCAACTCATCACTTCACGATTTGTCATTTATGGATTTAATGGGGTATCGTCCAAGCCAAAGGGAGAAATTGATCTTGAAGTATCGGCCGGACCGATCAATATTCTGACAAGATTTAGTGTTGTGGATGCACCATCCCCGTACAATGTTATAATAGGAAGACGATGGGTTCATCAATTAAAAGGTGTAGTATCAACTTATCATCAGTATCTACGATTTCCAACACCGCGAGGAGAGATGGAGATAAAGGGTGATCAAGAAGATGCTAAACTTTGTGTAATAACGGAGACAAGAATAAATGAAGAACGGGAGCATTCACAATATAAAAAGAAAAAAGAATCAAGAATTAAAGCAAAGGAAGATGAAATAAATCAATACTTAGAAAAAAATGCAAAAAGTAAAATAGAGAGTGACAAAGGAGAGAATAGCAAAAATCAAGAAAATTTGGAAAATCAGCCACAAAAAGGGGCTAAGTAGCAATTAAAGGGAACCCCAACTCCAATTGGGATTCCAAAACCAGTTTTCACCCCAGTAGAACAAACAAAAATTATAAACATCGGCACCATAGAATGCCCCAAGCAAGTGCGAATTGGGACGTTAATAAAATCAGATGTGGAACAACAGATAGTCAAATTGCTTTGTGAATATATGGATGTGTTCGCTTGGAGAATAGAAGACATGCCGGGGATCGATCCCAGCATCGTCCAGCATGAATTAAACGTACATCCTGATGCAATTCCTTTTCGCCAACGGATACGAAAAGTCGCACCAGAATATCATGAACAAGTGGAAAAAGAATTAGCAAAACTTTTGAGTGCAGGATTCATTCGGGAAGTAAGATACCCTACATGGATTTCTAATATGGTAATTGTCCCGAAGAAGAACGGTGGAGTAAGAATTTGTATAGATTTTACCAATCTAAACAAGGCATGTCCAAAAGATAGTTACCCGCTCCCAAACATCGATCAATTAGTAGATGCTGTTGAAGGACATGAGATGTTATCATTCATGGATGGACAATCTGGATATAATCAGATAGCGTTAGCAGAAGCGGATCAGGAACATACATCGTTCTTCACTCCACGAGGATTGTATTGTTACACCAGAATGCCATTTGGGTTACGAAATGCAGGAGCAACATATCAACGTTTAGTGGACGCAATATTCAAACCATGGATCGGAAAAACTTTGGAAGTTTATGTGGATGACATGTTAGTAAAAAGCAAGTTATCTGGTGATCATTTGCGAAACCTGACTGAAATTTTTGGTGCACTACGAAAGTATAAGATGAAAATAAATCCAGAAAAGTGTATTTTTGGTGTTACATCAGGGAGATTTTTAGGATACCTGGTTACAAAAGATGGAATTCAAGTTGATCCAGCAAAAATACAAGCAATAACGGATATGCCATCACCAAACTGTATAAAGAGTGTACAAAAGTTAAATGGATGTTTGGCTGCACTAAGTAGATTTATTGCAAGGTCATCAGAACGATGTAAACCCTTTTTTGATGTACTTAAGAAGAAAAATAAATTTGAATGGAACGATCGTTGTGAGCAAGCATTTCAAAGTATAAAACTACATCTTGCCACCTTACCAGCATTACAAAAACCAGAACCAGAAGAAATGTTAACTTTGTATATAGCAGCAACAGAAAATGCCATTAGTGGAGTAATGGTGCGAACGAATGAGAAAATCGAGAAACCTGTATACTACATCAGCAAGACTTTGAATTCAGCAGAAAGAAATTATACAAAGATTGAACAATTAATTTTGTCAGTGGTATTTGCTACTCAGAAGTTACGCACTTATTTTCTCACTCATTATGTCCGTATTTTAACCAAAGCTCCACTGGAATCAGTTTTAAAGAATACAGGGAAGGTAGGAAGAATAGCAAAATGGAACGCTCAGCTAGAACAATACAACATTGTTTATGAGTTACAAACTGCGCAGAAATCCCAGGTTCTAGCTGATTTTTTTGGCAGATTTTCCAATCGAGGAAGAGTATGAAATTCAAGGACTACCGGGGTGTGAAGAAGAAGAACCAGTAGAGATACTAGATTCAAATAGTTCACAACGATGGGAGGTTTTTGTTGATGGGTCACGAAATAAAGAAGGAGCAGGAATAGGCATCGTGATTACAGCGCCCAAGGGAGAACGTATGGTACATTCATTTCGACTTGAATTCGAAGAACATACGAATAACATAGTAGAATATGAAGCAGTGGTCCATGCTCTCAAACTCATTATTGAATTAGGAATAAGCGATGTAAGACTTACCAGTGACTCGCAGCTGGTGATTAGACAGATCGAGTTAAAATATCAAACGATCGATGAGGACTTGGAACGATACAAAAATCTTGTACAAAGTTTAACAGTTTGTATTCCAAATATTATTTTTCGACATCTGTCTCGTGAAAAGAATCGACATGCGGACGCACTGGCATATATCTCATCCATGATAAATGATCCAAATACTAAAGCCCTAAAAATCGGGAGAATATATGAGCCATCCATAAGAGCACAAGTATTAAATAACATAGAAAAAGACGGTATCGATGAATCAGCCATACAAAATCCCACATCTCCATCGCAACAAGAAAATGACCAACCAAGTGAGCCGGATTGGAGAGTCCCGATACATCAATATTTACAAACTAAAGAATTACCAATGGATTCTAAAGAAGCAAGGAAAATTCAACTTAAATCAAACAGCTACCAACTAAGAGATGGAATTCTTTATCGACACTCTTTTCTTGGACCATTATTTCGATGTTTATCACGGAAAGAAGGATTACGAATTCTCAAAGAAATACATTACGGAGATGCAGGAAATCATAGCGGAAGACGATCGCTAGCATTAAAAGCCAAAATGCAGGGTTATTATTGGATTTCCATGTTGAAAGATTCGGAAGAAATGGTTCGAAGATGCGAAGAATGTCAGCGATTTGGTAAGAAAATCAAAGCACCAGCTACGGAATTAAATTCAATACTTAGCCCATGGCCATTCGCAAAATGGGGAGTCGATATAGTTGGACCATTAGCTGAAGGCACAAAGAAAAGAAAATACTTAATTGTGGCCACCGATTATTTCACCAAGTGGGTAGAAGCAAAAGCACTAGCGCGAATCAGAGATACTGATGTTTTTACATTTTTATTCGAGAATATCATCTGTAGGTTTGGGATTCCAGCAGCGATAGTTTCTGATAATGGAAAGCAACTCCAAGGGAAGAATATCGATATGTTATTTGAAACATATAATATTCAAAAACATAAATCTACACCTTTTTACCCACAAAGTAATGGGCAAGCAGAATCCACAAATAAAACAATCGCAACAAATCTGAAGAAAACATTGGATGGATATTATAATAGGTGGTGCGAACAATTACATAATACATTATGGGCATATAGAACCACAAGAAAAGCTTCAACTGGAGAATCACCATATCTTCTTGCTTATGGAACAGAAGCAATAATACCAACAGAGGTTATTTTGCCTAAAACCAGAACAGAAGCATGGGAGAAAAACCTAAATTCAGATCTCATGTTACAAAAATTGGATGACTTGGAAGAAAGAAGAGAAGTGGCACTCCAAAAAATGGAGAATTATCAAAGGGGATTAGCTCGAGAATACCATAAGCGTGTAAAATCCCGAAATTTTGTCCAAGGACAATATGTCCTCCGACAAATAACAGAACATCAAAGGGACAAAAGAGCAGGAAAATTCGCACCAACATGGGATGGACCTTATGTGATTCAAGCACCGGCAGGACAAGGGTCGTACTATCTTCAGAATTTGCAAGGAGAAATTTTAAAGCATCCGTGGAATGCACAATACTTAAAGCTTTACTATCTGTGAATAACACCGCAAAAAGCAGGTACATAAACAATTAATTCATTAATTTCTTTTATAATCACTCCAGGAGCATCGTACCATGGAGAATTTTATAATTCCATTAATCCCGGGATGTCATATACTTTGAACCCAGGAATATCAAATCTTGGAGATTACCATGATAATCAAAATTCCGTTAATCTCGGAATTTCGTATACTCTGAGCGCTCAAAATCAATCCAGAAACATCATATTCTGGATATCGTTACGATTGACGACATAATCATACACAAAAGGTGAACATTATCCTTAGAGAAATTTATTAACAATAAAATTCTTATCAAGAAGGGGTTCCTAATTATTGGATTATCAATTTTCAGAGTACAGTTCGGGACCAACCCTGTATCTTACCCCTGGCCCGGGTTTGTTTCGTATGTGTGGGATCTCGAACAACATGATTTGAGGTAAAAAGTACTTCAATTCATGGGACTTAGAAAATCATATGATAGCCAAAAAGATTACTTAATCATATTTTCTTGTGCAGGGAACAGCATAAAAGGCAAGTCTAAAAGTTACAAAAGAAAATCTTTGAAAAAACACACAAAGTACAAGATGGAGGAATTAACAGAAAATGAAACTACAAAGAATATAATCAAATATCAGGAAGACCGGATCGAGATGGTGGAGGAGGAACTGCAGGCACAGGAGCGCGCTTATTAAGCACTGAAGGATCGGATTTTGCACGATCTAAAGCAGTATTGAAGGACATCGCAATCTTCGCTTTAGCTTCTTGCCTGACCCATTGTACAAAATCACGCCCAAATTCTTTATGAAGCTCTTCGATCTTTTGCTGATCTATTGCTACTTGAGTACTAAGATGTGATGATTGATTTTTCTCTTCACTTAGTTGTGCAGTTAATGAATCAATCTCTCGATCACGAGCATTGATTTTAGAAAGTTCAGTAGATAGTCGAGCATGTAAATCCTCAATTTTTGTGGCGCTAAGAGTCACATTATATTCAGAAGTCTTTAACTCTTGAGTAATCTTTTTCACTGAATTTTTTGCTGAGTTAAGCTCAGTTTCTGCTTGTGTTGCACGATTCTTAGCCTCATTTAACTTTGTCTCCAGTTCTGAAAATACAAGAAAACATCAGACAAATTTTATGATATCAAGAGCTATAAAATCAGTTAAACCAAAAATATACCTCTGACAACAGATTTAAACTCTAATTCTTTCTGAGTTAGCAATTTTACAACTTCTCGATATTTTGATTCTGCTTTATTACGCCTCCAAATGGCTAAATCAGAACTATCGTTCAGTTGAGTCAGTTTATCTCTAACCACATTCATCTCTTTGAAAACTTCCCTTGCATGGTTATTCAATTGTACCATTCTACGTTCGATCCTAAATAATGTCTCCATATTTTCCACTGGACCTAGTATAAAATTTAAAAGTTTCATATAAATCAAGTAAATAAAATAGTAATTGAAAAGGAATGAAAAATAAACCTTGATTTTGATTCTGAAGATCTTGATTGTGATCTTCAATAATTCGGAGACGATCCTGTTGTTGCTGATGTTGATCATTATATTGATGTTGAAGCTGTTGAAGTTGTTGAAGTTGTTGTTGAAGAAGAGTATTTTGCTGTTGTAATTCATCATTCACCTGTTGTAAGGAGACATTCTTTTCCTTCATCTCCACTGATTCTTTCCTGAATATCAATTTCATCATGGTGGCTCGAGCTTTATAAAATTTATAACCACTGAACAGACAGTCATTACCATATTGAAGTTGGGCTAAAGCCTGTTGTGGAAGTGAATATAATGAACTATAAGACAGAGTCAAAACTTCATTAAAGGTTGGAGGAGGCTTTACAGGAAATCTCTGCTCAAAAACATCACTCTTGGACCATGCATCCAAAGCTTCGTCCATGGGGATCGCACTAAGTGAATCCTTGAATCGAGACATGAAGCCAGAATCAGATTTGATAATATCAGGATTAGATGAAATATTCCAAAGCTCTTGAGAAAGAAACCATTTATATGCTTCTTCTTCGTCCCCAATTAAATTGAAACCTTCACTGGAGATTCGATCGGAAATAGATTTCAGAGTAGAAGGATCAGCACTTGGAATTGAAGTATCGACCTCAACAGCAATCGAAGGAGATCGAACCAAAATTTCAGAAGGGGCGATCGATTCTACAATTACTTCAGAAGTCCCTTCGACTTCAGGAGGGATCGAACTGGAAGGAAGGATCGAACTGGAAGGAAGGATCGAACTGGAAGGAGGGTTTTCATCTTCAGTACGATCAGTAATGTTAACTTCATCAACAATGGCGATATCAGCCTCAACATTCATGTTTCCCATACCACCAATTGGAAGTATCTCGGCATTATCTCTCTCCGATGTATTCTTTTCTTCAGAATGAGATACTTCATTCACTACATCAATAAGATCATCAATAACAATATCATCTCCCTCTTCTTGAGGAAGGCCAGAAAAAGTTTCCAATGCACCATTATCAGGTACAGGGGAATCAAGTACGAAATCAAATGGAAGTGGAGAAACAACGTTATAAAAATTGGATGAAGTACCAGAAGAAGGTGCAACCATAGGATTGGATTGTTCCGATACAACAATTTCTGCTGGCATCGAGGAAACTGGAATAACATCGATAGGATCAAACTGATCCAATGGAAGAGCAACCATCGAGCTTCCTTCTCCCCTATTCGAACTAGGAACCATCTCTCCTATAACCTCGGTTGAGAGTTCAAGAGTTCTAGGCCTCTTTTGCTTCTTCTCTGTTGCGAGAACTAATTTTCGCTTTCCTTTACCATCAACTAAGGGTTCGATTGTTTGTTCATCCTCGACGATCTGTCTATTCTCGACGATTTTAATACCACGATCAGGTGGAGGAAGAGGGATTCCGATGTCCAAAGAAGGATCGACCTGAAGTTAAAATAATAATAAAAAAAAAAAAAAAAAAAAAAAAAACATTTAAAGAAGGCATTAAAGATCGATACACTATAAATAAAAGAAATGGTATCAACTAAGAATTCCGAACCTTGAAGTCAAATTTATAATCATCAAAGTTCAATTTCCAGGGGCAATAGTTCGGGAAACAATTACGAAGATGTTGAATTTCACTAGTAGGGAGATCACCATATACCCAAGGTCCCTCGATCAGAATAGGAGTGCGATACCACCTATAATCATGTTCTCGACGAATTCTCTCATTCGAAGGAAAATCAGCATTAGTGCGTGGGGCTACCTTGATTCTGGGATAATCAACTTCATGAAGAAGAGGAAACCCTTTTGAGCATTTGCGAACAGGACTAACACTCCATCTAACAAAATTCTTAATAGTAATACCATCACCATAAGTATTCTGGAAATTTTCAGGCGTATAATTATCACGTTCTGAGGGATCGGGAACATAGCAAGTAAGACGGATACGACCCTCGCTGCGAAGGGTACATTCATCGAGAATCCGCCACCAATTACCATTATACTGTGTGATGGAACGAAGTTGAGTATGCGGGGCCCTGCTGCGAGTAGCAAGAACTGTGAATTGGAAAGGGTTATTTTTCTCATACAGAGGAAGATGAAGACCAGCTTCCAAGGCACCAACAGAAATTAATAATCTATGATGGGTATATTGAAATTTTCTCATCGAATCATAGGTCATCATATCGGAAGTACTATCCGCAAAAGAAACTTTAAACCCTTGAAGGTTATGTCTTCTTTTAAATTCTTCAATATCCATGGATTGATAGCTATAAGATGACATTGACCGTTTACTTTTGGGGGCAACATTAGGAATATCGGGAGAAGAATCCCGTACGGTGCGAGGTACAGCAGGAGAAGGAGTAGCAATAGATGAATCTCGACGGGAAACAGCATATTGAGATGAAGAAGTCCTACTTGATCTCCTATTTCCACCCTGGTTGCCGGTAGTATCAGATTTCCTTGGAGA
>JAJJMC010015036.1:0-21143 GCA_023531435.1 Papaver californicum
GGCATGGGACTATGCTGCCACTGTCCCTTTCTCATAAGAAAAAAAAAGAAGCGGCCCAGTTCAAAATTGATTAGTTAGTCTTGAATCTTGATAAAATAGATAGAAATCAGTCCAAAGTAACACGGGTTGTTTTTCTCACGAATCTAGTAACACACGAGTAAGGTAATATAAACCGCCTGAAACTGAGAGAAACAAGCATAATATGACTCCTTTAATAACTGAAAACAAAAAACAAATAAAACAAATCAAATTTCACATTTTCAGTTTTTCATTTGTCTTTCAGTTTCTATAAGTGAGAAAAATCGTGAGAAAAAATAGAAAAAATCAAATCATAAACTCAATATTTTCTTTGATTAACAACCAAAAAACATTAATAATCAGATAGAATCATCGTAATCTAAAGATAGATCAAGAAGAATAACCCTAAAAAATCAATGAAAATTCAAGGAAAAAAAATAAAGAAATCAGAAGAAGATAAAAGTAATAGAAAAAAATGGCGATAACTAGAGGAAGAAGGCAAAAATAAGTAGAAAAGCAACCATCACAACAAGTTGAAGAAACAAACCAATTACTGTCACTAAAAAAACAGCTCATAAGAAGAAAGAATCAACCATTGAGGTTTCAATTGTTGATATTAAGAGTGATATGAGATAAGATCTAACATGATATTCAATGCTTTGTGTTTCGATTTAACTAGATTATCCATGAATATATTTATTAATATATTTGCTTATATGATTTCATTCATGATTTTGCTGGGTTTATATGTGTATTGAAAGAAGTGCACTAGAGAGTGCACCAATGTATTATCTACAAATAAATTTGTTAGTATGTTTATTTATATGATTTCATCCATGATTTTATTGCATTTTAGATGTGTATTAAATAAAGTGCACCAGCGAGTGCACCATTGTATCGAGTGTACCATTGTATTGCCCATTAATAGATTTATTAGTATAGCTTTTTGTATGCTTTCATCTATGATTTTGTTTGGTTTTTAGATGCACTTATGTTGAATGAATTGCACAAGTTGACGCGTCACTATATTATCTATAAATAGATATGTTAGTATGTTTGCAAACATGCTTTCATCCGTGAAGTGCACCAGTTTGTGCACTAAGGTATATTTGTTGGTTTGTTACAACTTAATAAGTATTGTAGGATATGATGTGCACCACTTTGAACAATACTATAAACATGTATTGTACTTGTTTTATTCTTGCACTTGTTACCTACAAAATAATATATTAAATTTACGGATCTTATTTTTGTTTTGGTAGGAAAATCACATGCAAAACATCACATAAGTAATTTTTTCAATAATTCTTTTCATCCCACCAAATATCCCACGGTCAATCCCACCGGATGAAGTAGCGATACTTTTCCATATTTTTGGTTTTTCTCTTTCTCTTACGTGTTTTTTTTCTTTGTTAAACTGTTTTCAATCTTTCTGCTTTTCAAAAACAGAAAAGAGGTTTTTCTTCTCGTTGAAATTTTTATCCCTTCTTCATCATCCTCCTTGTTTCAGCAAATTCGAGCTTCTGACTCGATTCCAACCGAAAATTCACGTCTTGAAGTGGTATGTATTAATTTTGTTTTTTTTTAACTTGTTTTTGAAATATCATTAGGGTTTTTGGTATTATTTTTTCTTGGTTTGATCTGTTTTTATATCTTATATTTGTGGCTATAAGGAAAAAGGTGATTTTTTTTAATTAGAATTTTAATTCTTGAAGTTTATGCTTAGATCTCGAATCTGGGTTCTCGAATCAAGGACCTATATCTCTAAATGAGTGCCTTATTGATGATTGATTACGTGATTTTAGAAGATTTATGGTAGATGAAGAACTAACCAGGCTTTTTAGTTTTAGTTACAGGAATTGAAGAAATATAGGTTATATCGCTAGTTTATGGTTGAAGTTGATGCCTTTAGTTTTATACACTTTTATCATAATATTATATTTTTTCAAGCTACTTAACGTGGTGAAAGAGAGGAGGCTAGCTTAATCAATAAAATTTGATTTAGGATTTGCATGTATTGATTGGATTATGGTTCTCATCGTGTTTGAAATTTTGTGGTTTTTCAGTTTTACTTTTGCAACTCCATGAATTTCAGGTGTTTAGCCAATTAGGACAGAAATTTATTATTTTCCTCTGGGTTGTTGTAGGTTATAAATTAATGACTTAATGACTTTTTCCGTGCTGCTTTTAATTTACGTGTTCAATTAAATTTGAATACCAAGTGTTGGATTAGATTGACTTAGATTAGTTTTGTTAACTTTGATCAAGTCTGAAAGTCTAACTATAATTTGATAACTTTAATCATGTTTGTAAGACTTCTGATCTTAATTCAGATGGTTCCTTTGGATCGGTTGTTATTCAGTTTATGCCAACCATCCATTCTGGTAATTTTTCTGATATTGGGGTACGAAGATTTACGTAAGATGAGCATATAATGATTGTAATCTATCGAGAAACAAAAGTGCCTCTCTAGTTGATCATATAGTGTTGGAGAATGAACTTTTAATTGGTGCTTTGATTTTAAAAGAGGTATGGGCAACACCGAAGTTGATGACTTTGCAACTCTTATACAGTTAATTGGTAATTTTCCTCTTGATATTGATTTGCAAGACGATTATAAAAGATGAAATCTTTTTAAGACAATTACTTTCTCGGTAAATTATATGTACAATTCTTAGATTCGATGTGATTTTAGTTTTAGAGTTGTAGAAAAATTTGTGCTATCGGAAGGAAAAGGCCTAATGAATTTGTAGTTAAAACATTAGTCTCATAGTCATCTTAATCACTTCTAGCTTATTATTAGAGTGGGTGAGACGGTTTTTATTAGTTAACAAACTGGGTTGTAGCTTAAGGAGTTAAGACATTTGCACCTTTAAAAGGAAAAGGATTTTCGTATATGTTTGTATTTTTCTTTTGTTGTCGAAACTTCTGAATTGCAATTTATTGTTTAAGTTGAACCACAAATAAAAAAGGTTATCGTGAATAAATTGATTCTTTTATGTAATTTATACTGATAGTGTGCCGAATTCCATTAATTTGTTTCACAGGCTGACATATAAAGTGAATATGATGAAGAACGAAGGCTTGAATACCATATTTGCTTTAGGCCCTTTGGCCCCTTTCTTTATGTTATGCTACTTTTTTGTTCTTTTTCATTCTATTTATTCATATTTATTTTACTTTTGGTTCAGAATAATACACTTACTGCAGTAAAAGCTCCCCAGGCAAGCTCTCTTGAAGTCCTAGATCCTGACGAGATGAGTGTACAAGATGCATAATTATGTGAGGCTTCCTTGAAATTCGTCGATGGTTTCTGATTGAGAGTTGTTATGATCAGGTGATCGATTATCCACAGAAACACTTGCGAATGATAGTTAAAAGCACAACAGGACCTACTGATTTGTACTTAGTGAGAAGCACAACAAGACCTTCAAAAGTTAATTTCTTCTTTTGGGTTTCCCCACTTACTCACGTTATTGAAATTGTTGGTGGTGTGATGACCAAGTTGATCCCAGGAACACAGGTATCCCAACCACGCGATCTCTATTCATGCTTTCAAAGGTGAAAGAAGTCTCACAAAAGACTTCTAGGAGATGAAGCTGGTGAATACGTGGTACTGTTTTTTTGTACAAAAAAGTGTAAACCTCCACAATTGTAAGATATAATAAGTGGCATATTATGCATATGAAACGTTTAACCGTAATATGAAATTTATGATATTTCAATCTGTCATGTTCAAGCATTCGTTTGTTTTAAGTGGTGAGATGTTTTTAGAATTTCAGCAATATTAACTAACTGAAAGAAAAAACCACCGTAAATGGAACCATTGTACGTTTTAATAAATTCAAAATATGATTCATAAAACTAATATTGGTACCACATGATAGATAGTTTTTCCAAGTAATAAAAAAGAAAGGAGGTTTGTGATTTAAAACCAAGATAAAAAGTGCATAAGAAAAACCATTGTCAAACAACATAAAACTTGAGATTTCAGACTGCAAGGAGAACTAATGCCTTTGGATAAACCCTTCTCTTAAATTTGTTTGGATTGGAATCAGATTATGTTCCAAAGTCTCTCCTCCATATAAGCGATTACTATGTTGGTGCAGCACTCGCAAAATGTGCATTTCTCCATGGTTGAGCTACTCCAAATGCAGGCGCAACACTCCCAATATGTCGAGAGAGTACTCCAGGTGCAGGTACAATGTTTCTGATTCTTTGGAGTTTGGCTAAGTGATGTAAACATAAAAATAAAATAGAATGAATCAGGTTTCATCAGATTAAAACAAACATAAGTATAGATTATATAGGTCATCCAATGAGACAGACTCCTAATATAGTTGTAGTGTCTTCTTTCTAGATTGATGTTATGGTAAAAACAATGCCAACATTCATAAATGATGGAAAAAAATAGTTTAAGGTCAACAACAAAAATTCAGCACTAGGGAAGGAAGCTAATTTGTATAAACCCTAAACAGATTTTTTAGGGTTAAGATTTGAGATAAACAAAGGCTTAAACAAAATCATATTTAATAATTAATAAAAATTTGTATACAAATTATCTGGTTAGTTCTTTTTCTTTGATGATTGTTCTTCGAGCATAGATACAAAGAGTAGAGAGTTTCTTGGTTTTTTTTTTTTTTTTATATTCTTGTTTTGTTCACAATTTTCATAGACTAAAAAAACAGTTAACAAAGGAAAAAAAACACGTAAGGGAAAGAGAAAAACTAAAAACATGTAAAAGTATCGCCACATCATCCGGTGGGATTGATCATAGGATATTTGGTGGTCTGAAAAGAATTATTCTAATTTTTCTAGATATTGTTAAGTTTATAGAAAAACCCAAAAAAAAAGGTTGATAAAAAAATAAAAATAAATAAAGTATTGTTCACTTGATACCAATTAGGACTGTCAAGGGGTCCCGTTCCGCTCGGTTACCGTGGGATTCGAAACCATAACAGATTATCAAATTCGGTTTCAGTTATAAACATGTACGGGTTGTTCTTTTATAAAGTTGAAACCATAATCGATTAAAGACACAGGTTTCCACCGATTCCGGATACCCACTGTTTATTATATGTAAAAGATTTGGAAATAAATATTTAAACAAATTTATATCATATACTTATGTCTAATAATTTAATCTTTTAGCTCATTAACATATAAATATATACTTATATTTCGCTTAATTTTTAAACTTTTTCATCGACTGTTATAAGTAATATTTGTGGTAATAAACTACAAGTAACGCCTATTATAATTTAAATACAAAAATTAGCAGGCATGTTGATAAGTGGATAATTTATGTACTCTTAGTGTCAAATCCATGCTTAAATTTCATATATTTCTTGCATATTAATTGTCATTAATCTTTTTTTCTATCTTATTTTCATGTTAGACGAATCAACCAAAAAAAGTGGAAACGACTCTTAATTGTTAAGGAAGTGAAGTGTTACAAGTGAAGAAGCATCAAATACCAATTAAAAATCATTCAAATCCAGGAGTTCTTATAATCATCCTATAGAGAATGAAAATACGAAGTCAACACAAAAAAATGAGTTCATTCCGACATCGAATGAAGCAGTTATGAGCAAAACAGTCGAGCCAGGAACAAAGTGTGCTCAACATCAACTATCGGCATATATGGTGCATTCATAACTGCCCATTTTAGAAATATTTTTATGCATAAAACTAAGTTATTTGAGCATCAGCTATTGTCAATTAAGTGGGATTATTAGTATGAGAATGATTGAATGTTAACTATAATCGATTGATGAGCAGGTTTGGTGATGAAAGATGAAACTGTTGACCGGTATTTTCTTCCCTTGAACACAATCTTTACTTACTTTGTTTTATTTTATTAGTATAAATTAGTTCAGAACTCACAACCCCTTTAGTTACATAAGAAGTTGAAAACAAATAAATCACACAACTCCTTATGGAAAGATCTTTACTACTGTTATATTACTTGTTAATATTAGTGGAAAACATTTAAAGTAATTTGTTACACTATGACATGCATTAAATTTTGGTTCCACCGTCGGGGAGAACCAAACAATTATCTTATTTGAGTTTCTTTTTTATTCTTAAAAAAAATATAGTATTAAATGTTTTATAGATTGTGAATATTTTATTATTTATAATTGTCTGACTTAAAATATGGGAGGGAGTAAGATCTTAGATATAAGACAAGTATTAATTTTGTCTCTTAGTGAAATTTTGCACTTAAACTCATACGATATTGCAGTTACAATATTAGCTCTTATACCAGCAACAGGGTTATCCTGAATACTTAGATCACCCCTTCAAAAAAATGTAAAATTGGGGGTTGTTTGGACTAAAGGGGTTGTTAGGGCATTCCCATTTATGGTAGTTTACTAGGGGGTTCAGGAAAGACCAAGTTACCCCACTACCCTTGGATCATACACAAAATATAGTATACTTAAAAATAACTAACCACCTTTGTTTTACGCATTTTATTTGCTAGTACGAGAGGGTTAGGTCGAAGATTTTTGTGGCCGGTACAGGGGTGATAGGTTTTTACCCTACCAAAAATTTCCTAACTTACTACAATAACAAGTATAGTGGCAAGTAAGGATTTGTTTCTGCAGAGAGCAGAGAATTGTTGTTTGTTATCAACTTCTTTCGAAACCAGGGGCTTTCTTGACTTTTATAGCTACATTAAATTAGAACAAAAATACTTACGAGAAACCAAAAATATGGAAATACTAGTTAGGGGTTTCATCTTCCATCGCCAAACATGCTCATCAACCGATTAAAATCAACATCAATTATTTATTTATACCAATAACCCTAAAGTATCCCTAACCGATGTAACACTTTGTTACACCTCTGTGTGTCAAATACATACTGCAATCATTAATATATGATGTTTTTTTACACTAAATAGCATAATGCTTATAGCTAAGAGATTTCATTTGAGGAAAACATTAACCTTAGTGAGACTGGTTACTCATAGGCAATACGTCGCACGATCGTGGAATATATAACCTTAAGTCAAGTTCTACTTGTGACTTCCTTGATAACTCCACATTAATAGTAATCTTAATGTGCAATTTGTTATTAGATAAAATTACCTAAGAACCCTAACTAGCAATATAAAAGCTATCAAGCTTATTTAATTTGCAACTTAAACATTCAAGAGAACCAATCATTGATCCTTATGTACAATAGTCATAATTCATCTGCAAGCGGTAAAACATAAACGAAAAAAAGATATCATGAACATTAAAAATAACCAACAAAATTGATTCACGTGTTTAAGATTTTTTATTACATCCCCAACCGATAGAAGAATTAATTACTTATAAATTTAAGACCCATGGAGAATATGCAAAAAAAAAAAAAGTGTCATAATTTCCCCTTAAAGGGGCAAACCCTAAATTGCTCCAACTCCTTGTGTCTTCTCTTCCTGGATATCAAGAATCTCCATGTTTAAGCCTTCTAGTTATCTCCTTATATAGCTTTCAATGCTTAGCCCTCAAGTATCCTCCAATTAGAATTGCCTCTTATATAAAAACCAAAGTGCAGAAGTCCCCGTGCAAGAATTTCGGCCGAAACCTAGCTTAAAATAACCAAAGTATGTCGCTTCCAAATCTAAGGCTGAATTCATATATGTATAGGCGGTTGGCGAACTCATATAGTAGGTTCGCAAACCAAACTCATGGAAAAGTATCTAGGAGCAATTTGTTGAATCTTGGCTCATGAACTCGTATAATAGGTTTGTGAACCAACTATATAAAAAGTCTTCTTGCACTCACTTTGATCCTAACTTATTCCTGTTGCGTTGGAATGACCTCGTTTTTTCTCAATTGGATTCGTCATTTCGTTCTCTACAAGATAAAGATATAAAATTATGGGTTTGAATAAGCTCCACTTGGTATTTAATTTTTCTTCAATTGTAGACTTCATTTTCATAACACTTTTAAAGCCACTTCGATCCACTTATTTTGGTTGATTCATACTAATAAAAGTTACAAAACATAAATTAAACGTAATACAATGCGATTCACAGTAAAACTATCAAATAAAAATATGAATTTGACATTAAAATACAATAAATTATACACTTATCAAGGCCAAAGCTCTGTGATTACTATTTACCCAAAATCGATAAGGTTTATGATTAAAACCTTGTCGAATGTGGTTGTGTTTCATACAACCAGCATGGTTAAAACGCAAAACCTTACTGACTGTGGATGGTATTTTTCCTAGATGAAAAACACCACGCACAGTCGGCAAGTATCCTCCATTTATAATTGCCTCTTATATAGAAACCCTGGTGTATAAGTCCCCGTGCAATAATTTCGATCGAAAACTAGCTAAAATAGCCAAAGTAGGTCAATTCCAATTCTATGGCTGAATTCATCTATATATAGTCGGTTCACGAACTCATATAGTAGGTCATGAACCGAACTCATAAAAAAATGTCTATGAGAAATTTGTTGAATCTGGGGTCGCAAACTCGTATAGTAGGTTTGCGAACCAACTATATAAAAAGTCTTCTTTGCACTTTTCACCACTTTGATCCTAACTTATTCGTGTTGTATTGAAATGACCTTGTTTTTGCTCAGTTGGTTTCATCTCTTCGTTCTCTACAAGATAGTGATAAAAAATTATAGATTCGAATAAGCTCCACGTACTTGGTTTTTAATCCTTTTTCAATTGTAGTCTTTATTTTCGTAACACTTTTAAAGACATTTCGATCCACTTCTTTTGGTTGATTCATTTTAATAAAAGCTACAAAATAAAGATTAAATGCAATACAATGCAATTCACAATAAAACTATCAAATAAACATATGGATTTGACATTAAAATATATAATATTATAAACTTATCAAAGGACAAAGCTATGTGTTTAGTATTTCCCAAAATTGATAAGGTGTATGATTAAAACCTTACCTACCGTGGTTGTGTTTTACACAATCAACATGGTCGAAATTTTATACCTTTCCAATTATGGATGGTGTTTTTCATCTTGTGAGTTATTACTATTATATAAGTTTTTCATCGGGTAAGTTATTATTATATTAATTTTTAAACTCACTAAACTATAACTTTGATCTACTAACACTCTATTACATCTATTAATTAAATTTATTAAGACCTAATTAAAAAACCTATTATTTGGGTTGCAGTCCTATGTGTTTGAAGGCTGCATAGGATTCAAATGTCCTAAATATGGATATGGGGGACCTAATATAAGCGAAAGTCAAAAATACCCTTACTCCATAAATAAATCCAAATGTAACTATATGTAAAAAAAAACAAAAAATAAATGTATTATTCTTCTTCTTCTCTCCTCCTTCATGATTCATGATGAAGTTGATGAACTCAAAAGAAAAGTAAAAAAAATATGACGGATTAATTATTTAATTTCATTTTCAGGAACTATGTACTGCTAGGAACAGTTGAACTTCTAGCCGTAAACACTCACTACTGATAGGTATTTAATTTATATATTTTTATCGTCAAATTTATATTTGTTAGTGTTTGTACTTGTACTAATATTATCGTTCTATATTTTTATAGGTAGAAACGTAGAACCCGATATTAAATTGGTTGAAATAAGATTTTTCCATACAATTTGGACGTGCTTAGAATAGACAAAGACTGGTGGTAAACGTGGGTAACTTTTTTTTGTCTTGGTAGTGAGAGGAAAGTGAGGTTTGCGTCTGGTAAAGTGGGGTTGGTTTCGGTTTAGTTGAGAGAATAAAACGAAACAAAATAAAAGAAAAGGAAGCACGAGGTGGCACGAGAAGAAAATCAAAAACGAATGATTATTAGGGTTGTACATGGACGGTTTCGGTTCATTTTTAGGCCAAACCAAAACCGAAACCGGTAATGCCGGTTTCTAAAAAAACTTACCAAAACCGAACCATTAACCATCGGTTCGGTTTCTATCCGGTTTCGGTTAACCGACTGTTTATGTCAGTTTCCTGAAACCGACAATACAAATCTAAAAAAAATAACAAAAAACAGCCATTCTCACATTCGTACTTCATAAAATTCCTGCAGACATTCACATTCTCACATTCATACTTCATCAACATTCAAAAAAACTAGATGCAGATTTTATCTGTGTGTTTTCTTCAATGAGATACCATTCCCTTAGTTGCTAACCAATAATCTATATCAAGTATGTCCAGTCATTACAAAGTTGAAGCAGAAGAGGAGCTAAACACTCCCATACAGGAGGGATAGAAAATTAACTCACAAACTCTTGATGAAATAAGACGAAATGAAACAGTAACTGCTTATGGAAAATTGGAGTACTGAACCATTGTTGTCTGTGGCAATGAAGGCACTCCCAAATAAGAAAACTAAGCAGAGCAAAGAAGCCGTTGAAACTAGACTGCAGGGACACAATCTTCTAAATTTAGGATCTATCAGAAGAGAAACATATGGAGAAAAATAAGTATAGTGAGTATTCAACAGACCATGTAAATCCTTCATGAGAGAGAACCTAAATGAGTCAGTTTAATATAAGAATAGGGATTCAGTACCTAAATGAATCGATATAATACAAGAATCTTATTTGACTATTCCTAGTCAAGTTCCTCAAGTTTGTAACTCCTCGGAACAAGGAGAAGTTGTTTAATTATAATTATTAATTAGTGTGCAGCTCCAGTTGCACATAAACAAATTAAAATAGTCATCTCCAGTTGCACATTGTTTAAGCAAATTCCATTTACACAGATCCTGCAAATCTTGTCTATTAGTAGTAATTAGTGAGATATTTTTTCTTGTCACAGTAATCCAATCAAGTAGAAAATTCCATAATAAGATATTAACATCAAACAAAAAAAAAAAAATTGAAAATAGTATTCACTGAAACAACAATGGAAATCCCAAATCCAGGAAGAGGCAAAAAGAGAGTCGGTGAGAGATTCTTACAGAATTTGATAAGAACTTCATGTTGCAATATACTTTAACTTGTATTACTATAAATTAGTTTGAATAGTCATAGTTGCATGGTCTCCCATGTTAATCAGAACTCAAGGCTATTGAAACAGTATAAAACTGCAATTTGAGCTTCAGTTGTACCCCTAACATTGTGGTATTTATTTTGATTCATGAGCAACCAAACATCAAATCAAACATACAGATAGCCAAAAAAAGAGCCCACTCAGTTTGCAAACCTAATTCTTATATATGAGTGATGAGTCTAACTTTAACTTGAACTAAATATTTCTTAGTAAAAGGGAAAATGATTAGAGTACATTGAAGTAAATTTGTTCCAATGTAAGGACTACCTACACACAGACACATAAATATACATTATCTTTCAGAAACATGAGGGCTAGCTAACCTTGTTATGGGTTAACACAATATTGGTCAGCAAGCTAAAGGAAAGCCTATCATATCTTGAGTAAGAAAAGCTAATAAACTTTTTGTTGTTGAACAGTTTCCTGATACTGCTGGTTTTATCATATCATGTAGAGTAGATTTCAATATTCTGTCTCTAGATGGTGAGTATACTGTATACCTGAAGCTGAATTTGGTGATCAAGATGGTAAACTCCATGTTACAGTTATGCAAATATTTGTTAACTATCGAGCTGAGTACAGAAAAGAAGAGAGACCAAGAATACCTAATAATACTTATCACCTATCCGTACAGGAACACACATTAGAAACTTTAAACTTACTGCCTTTACATGATCTTTTTTCCGAAAAAACCCAAACTATAACAAACATAAATATCATACAAGTCATAGGGCTTCTAACTTAACTAATGCTGAGATTTCTTCACTCCAAGCTTCTAGAAACCCAACTCCAGGAGGATCAAATTTCTCAAATGACACCTTACAGAACCAAGAAGAACCCACAACAGAACATAACATGCACCATTACTAAAAACTAAACTAAGATTGAGAACCCACAACAAATTAGAGTTCTTCAAATTTCAGATGAACCCTAATTTTTAAATTCTAAGTACAAGTACTTACTGTTACTGGTGTTGATTGAGAATCTAAATCTTCCATTATTGAATCAAAGTGAAGGGACAACACAAATGGCTGCAAAATAAATCATGCAAAATCAATCAGAGAGGTTGATGCAGGAAGAAGTTAGCTCTGAAAGTGAACAGGAAGAAGCAGAGGCTAAAAAACTGCAGATATCACATACCTTTTACTGATGCAGGAAGAAGAAGAAAGAAATTTGGATCGAATTGTCTTCTACTGAGCAGCCATGGAGAAGAAGAAGAAGAAGAAGAAGAAGGTGGTAGGCTGTTGTTAGGGCTGTCGAAGTGAAGAAGAAGAGGAAATGTGAATTAGGTTTAGGTCTCACTTTATATATCAGGGTGATTGGAAGGTGTAGATTTAATCTATCAAGTATACTAAAATCTATATCAACGGTCACTAATTTCCGGTTTACCATTGGTATTTCGCTTCGGTTTTTGGTCAAACCAAAACCGAAACCGTTACCATCGGTTTTTAAGTTTTTTTTACCAAAACGCTTCCATTACTAAACGGTTCGGTTCGATTTCTCTCTAATCGGCTCGGGTCGGGTCGTTTTAGCGGAAACCCGTTACCATGTACATCCCTAATGATTAGTTTTAAGAAGTGAGCACGTGGGCTTCTTTTTTGACATGAAGAGGAGTATAAAAAGAAAGTGGAAGAGAAGAAGAGAGGCGGACGTCTGGGACAGAAAGGAGAAGGTGTACAGAGAAGATAGTTTAGGTCAGACAAAGGGGGATTTTGGTGCAGACTGGTTGGATAGATAAGTTTTTTTTTTTCGGTTCAGTCTTTGTTTTTCGGTGGAGATGAAGTTTTTGACGGCTATAAGGTGAAAACGCAGCAGAGAGAGGGACAATTATTGGCATAGGGCGACAACTGAAAGAGAAGACGTCGTAGCTCAATTTCGATTTAATCTTTTTCTCTCTACTTCTGTTAATTATTTTAAATAAATTTTGGGAAATTCATTGCCATGTCTTAATAAGCTTTGTAACTAGGGTTTTATGTTGAAACCACTTGAAGTATTAGACTAGCTTGAATTAAATTATTTAACACAAAGACCATTATGATTTGAATATGATTAATTATTAATTCTTATTTATTGATTTAATGATGAAATTAGTTGTTGCTCGGTTTTGTACGATACAATAACCTTTGTGCGTAATTGTTAGGATCACACACACACACACACATATATATATATATATATTCTCATTGTATGATATTTCATGCTTGGGTTAATTCCTTTGATGGAGTATGCTTAGAATAACCAAGTACTATTTGTGAACCTATATTTAGTTTCGTATAATTCGCCCCCCAAAAAATAAAAAAAATAAAAAAAAATTATTATTCCCTAATTTAATCATGTGCTTCCCCAATTTAAGAACCCTGGTTTTAATTTTAAGTTAAATAAATCAAAATGAAAAATCATCAAATCATAAAGTGAATACACGATAAAAAAAATAATGAATATCGGGGTTCAAATTGAATCATAAAACCCCTAACTTACTCAAGAACCTTAATTAAGAGAAATCCACAAATTTGACACTTACAACTCTTAGTTAATAAATTGATTAAATTCAAGTTCAAAATGAATATTTATAAATGAATCAACATAGACCCATTATCTCGAATTGAACCAGTTTGATTAAAACGTTTCAATCAAAATAAATAAATTAATTAATACACTGAATTTTATAAAGCTTAAATGGAAGTTTACATTGATTCAATTTGAGTTCTATCGAGCCAAAATTCACTGGAACCGAAAACCCATCATTAGTAGAAATTAGACGAAAATTTACCACCACCACCAAACCATTGAACTAAACCTTGTTCACCAATGAATTCTTCAAATTGAATTGTATTAACTTTAGTATTTGTTGTATATATGTTGTTATATATAGACTGTAGTGCAAAGTAATCAGATTTTATACCCTTCAAAATTCATCAGCTAGAATTGTAACAACATCATAGTCATCATTGTTTGTAATAAGAATAACTAGGTTCAACGATAAAGAATGGAATGAGCTACATAAGGAAGACGAAGAAAATAAGGTGATCAATATTTCTTTTTCTAACTTGTCTATGTGATATTAGGGCTTTGTGAAAACATAAAGTAGGTTAGTGTTTGTGGGTAAAAACGATTAAAGGGTAAAAGGGGGAAAATGATGGGGTAGGTTTATGTTAGTAAGAGCAAATCGTTTAAACCTTATACATTTGTACTGTATAATTACTTTTAAAATTTGAGAGAACAATCTGTAGGAAATTGGCCTAAATAAAGGAATGACCGTTCCAATTTCGTTTGCGTCATAAAGGAAGTAAAATGGTTGATCTGTAGGAAGGGAAGCGGATAAGGTATTAAGATCAATGAAATTGAACGTGAATAAGATGTGTTAAACTGCTGTGAAGACAAATCAGAAGTATGAGGTTTCTGAGAATCTCTAAGATGATGGCTCTGTGATCGTCCTTCTTGTTCTTATGAGATAAAATTTTTGTCCCTTTGTCGATAGGTTAGAGAATCTATTTATAGCAGTGGAAGTTAACACATTGATCTCGTAAGTAGTGAGGATTGCAGAGAAGTGGAAGAGTAGAAAAGTGGAAGTCGTGGTGAAAACCAATTCCATCATGCTAGTGGGACTTGGAAGTTGTACAACCACTATTCAATTTATTCCTTCAACTACCGACACGAATTTTATACTTTCTCATCATGGGTGTATTGTTATACCGCACGTGTTGTAGGCCACCAGACCAAAACCCTAGTGAATATCCCCCATGTGACATAATTGATGTCTCGAGTATGGTTGAGTCTATTTCCTTTGGGTCGTTATTATGGTATTAGGGATTTTCTTTTGCTTCATTCAGTTATAGTACTTACAGATGTTTAAGTATTGTACGGCTTAAGAGCCAGATGTCGACTGTTACGAGTCTCACGTGTTTTTTTTGTTCTTGACATGCCTTGTCCTTTCTAACAGGGCAGGTACAGTCATGGATGATCGTTTGGCAGTTTCATGTAACT
The DNA here is from genome assembly GCA_023531435.1 of Papaver californicum. Classification (NCBI taxonomy): domain Eukaryota; kingdom Viridiplantae; phylum Streptophyta; class Magnoliopsida; order Ranunculales; family Papaveraceae; genus Papaver; species Papaver californicum. Next base: position 15,014 of record JAJJMC010015036.1, read on the forward strand.
TAGAGAATGTTGGAAGGAACATATTCTCCAGTAAAACATGATAGCCTGGTATCATGCCATTAATGCATAGTTCCACGATTGCAGTTCAGTCACGTTCGGGTCATGGAAGTCTAGCGCTTGGACTCTGAACCGCTTCACATAATCATTGGGATGTTTATTGCTCTGCTGAAATATCCTTCCCAAGTCTGACAACATGACTTGTTCAGATACAAAGAAGTATTTCATGTAGAAGGCATTGACCATCTCGCACTAGTTGGAAATAATATTGAGAGCAATGTTATTGTACCATGTGTATGCTCTTCCAGTGAGAGATTCGGAAAATTCTCTGAGGCGGAGTATATGATTATATTCATGTTCCCATAGTGATTCCAAGAAGAATGAGATGCGTTCACGAGCATTCCCAGTTCCATCATAAAGTGGGAATGAAGGAGAGGAATATCCCATATGAAGAGGGATTATTTCGAATGGGTAGGGATGTTGGTGTTGATGAAAAGCATACGAATTCTCCTTTCTTCTACTTTGGCAAAGCCATTCCAAATCTTCACGTGTGACAAAGTTCGGTTTTGACGATCAGCGAGAATACAAACTTCATCGTCATCCTGAGCGTGACCCTTTGAAGTATTGGCATCAACAGTTCGTTCAGAAGTATTCCTAGTTTGTTCTGCTGACGATAATTTCTCTATAAGGGTCTTGAGAAATGTGAGGACGCCCTTCTGAGTTGTAACCATATTCGCTTGAGTCTTGGCAAGAATCTCTTGCGTCTGCATTAACTCGATCATGGTAGGTGGAGTATGAGCATCTCTGGTCTCCTAAACATGTTGATTAGAAAAATGAGGAGTTGTAGCGTTTTTGTTGATAACTAAATGAGTATTACCAGGAGTACCAGTGCTGGTACTAGCATAATTTTCATTGGAGTTGGTTACTGAACCCGACCTAAGATCAACCATGTTAGTAAGAGCAAATCGTTTAAACCTTACAAAGTTGTATTGTAGAAGTACTTTTAAGATTCAAGAGATCAATCTGTACGAAATTGGCCTAAATCAAGGAACGACCGTTCCATTTTTGTTTCGGTCATACAGGAAGGAGAAGGGTTGATCTTTAGGGAGGGAAGCAGATAAGGTATTAAGATCAATGAAATTGAACGTGAATGATAAGATGTTTTGAATTGCTGTGAAGACAAATCATAAGTCTGAGTTTTCTGATAATCTATAAGATGATGACTCTGTGATCGTCCTTCTTGTTCTTATGAGATAAAATTCTTGTCCCTTTGTCGATAGGTTAGATAACCTGTTTATAGCAGTGGAAGTTAACATATTGATCTCGTAAGTGGTGACAGTTGCAGAGAAGTGGAAATCGTGGTAAAAACTAATTCCATCATGCTAGTGGGACTTGACAGTTGTACAACCATTATTTTATTCATTCCTTGAACTTCCGACACGACTTTTATACTTTCTCATCGTGGGTGTATTGCTACACCACAGTGTTGTAGGCCGCCAGACAAAAACCCTAGTGAATATCCCCTTATGTGACATAATTGATGTCTCGAGTATGGTTGAGTCTATTTTATAGACGTGTATTATCTTGTCAATTATTGACCTAGCTAGACTATTAGTCTTAGTATATTGATGAGTCTAGCATGTTGCTGAGTGGTGGATGAAACATAAGGTGTATGCTGAGACAAGCGGTGATGCTTAATTTATCATAGACGTAAAGAGTCTGATTGATATCAACATTGGTAGTTGTGGCTTATCATTGTGTCAGTTGAGGTAGCAATGATACTCGGATGATTTTGTTAGATTAATTAGCATAGGTCTAATGAGACTGCTAGATCGATCAGAGACCAATATATATACGTATATATTTTAAAATGTTTGATAAATCAGTATGAGTACCAAGTCGTATGAGTACTAGTCATACGTGAATGCTAGTCTCATGTGAGTGCTAGTCTCGTGTGAGTACTAGTTTATGCTAGCATTAGCAATTATAAAATATTTAGTTTCGTTCTACTTCCAAATGGTTCGGGTAACAAAGTAGAGAAACTAAGATTATTTAATTAGTGGTAGTAGGACCGATTATATTATGCTCTTTAATAATGTCTTAATTTGGCAGATGAACCAAATAGAATATAAAAGACTAATGGAGAGAGAGGGACCGACTAATTGGTGGGAGAGAGAACCGACCAAAATTGGTATAGGGGGACCGACCAATTGGTGGTAGAGGACCGACCAAAATTGGTGGAGTTTGGTAGACCACGAGTTTGATGGTTCCGACACCATGATTTACGTATCATATAGTCTCTAGTAATATTTTAATATATATTTGGTAATAATATTGGTGTGAAGACTAACTAATGTGAAGACCAAAATTTTGAAAATATTAAAATAATAATATTTTAATATATTAGATGATTTCGGGACCATTCTATATTGTTGCACGTAGATATTTGGTCTTTGAAGCTGTTTGGAGTTTTTTGACTTTGATAGAAAGATCAAAGGAGTTTTAATAGGAAGATGAAACCTTAGGATAAAATAATAAAACTTAAAAAATATAAGAGTAGGGACCGGCCAAGGGATGGCCGGGCAGTTGGTGCCGGTCCTACCACACTTTTTTATTATTTTTTACTACTTCTTATTGCTATGTACACCCGTGGGTGTTAGCCCGTATGCCCGAAAAATTTAGACGTAACGTTCTTTAGTTTAAACGTTGTAGATTCTTCATACGATGTCCATTTTTGATGATCCACCCCAATTTCGGAAATCGGAAAATCGTAAACTATCTCTCTTAGCGAAAGGATTTAGATTTAGAGCTCGTTTTGACTGTCAAACGGAGCAAAAATAAACCTTCCATGAATTTTTAGCTAAAATTATGACAGTTTTCAGCTTTGGTTCGTCTAGGGTTTATGCCATATCTCTTAGACCGTTACTCGGAATAGGACGTTCTTTTAGTATGTCTTAGTAGACATATATGGGAATATATGTTGTTTAGAACATTTTTCCCCATTGCACACTCATTGGTATGTTTCGCAAGATGATTGTGACGTAACGTCATAAATCAAATTTTCGACCAAGTATACTGTTTGCAACTCGTTGTGAGCTTTCATACAAGCTTGTATGGACACTGTGATAAATCAATATTATTCAATTAGGGTTTAAATATTGATATAAAGCAATTCTAAGAATTAAAGACGGGGAATATAGCACTAGAGAAGACTCAAGTCGTTCTATACTAGTGTGCAATACATCTAGGAGTTTGAGATTTAATATATTTGATTTATAGAATATCTGGTAGTATTGCAACAAGTACCAGTAATATTCTGAGGACAATATTGCTTTATACTAGTGTGCAATACATTTAGGAGCTGTTTAATCATTATAAGTGGACAATATTGCTCTATACTAGTGTTTAATACACTCAGGAGATGTCCAATCATTATAAAGGGATAAATATTGAGTCTTACAATATTAATATTGCGTATATTCGTATACAATGTTGAAAGCTATGGGATCAGTGTGAGATGCCCGTATCAAAAGCTTTATATTTAAATTCTCTTGCGGAATGTAAAATTTGAATTCTATGCTTATGATTCCGGGTCAGTAACATAATTTTTTTTTATTGTTTCTACGCTTCTATTGACGGATAAAGGAGATTTTACTATTTTACTCTTTGTAAAAAATCAACCATCTACATTAAGTCCCCTGCTTAGTGTGGTACAGTAATGTTCCGCAGTAAGCATTGGATGGTGATTTTACAAAACAGAAGCAAAATAAATAACTTAATTTAGTCAGTTAGATTTTACTATAAACTCTGTAATTGACCCGAGTTGATACTTTGTAGTGTTGAGTAATCGTCCAAAGGGAAATGACCGGTGAAGTAGAACTAGCAAGGTTGAAAGAGCATCGTCTTGAGATCATGGGCTAGTAAGGAATGACTAGGTAAGTCTAGCATTGGTTGAAGGACCAAATTTGTATGGTTAAAGTCCGTCTAACTAGTTTGTAATAATCTTGAACGGAATATGAATATTTATTGTTGTTGTTGTTGTTTCTAGGAAGAGACTCTATATAATAATCAAGGTAATCATGAACCTCAAGTATCTTCAGAAGACGAGGATGGGAGTCAACATGATTTCGAGTCAAGTGAAGAGGATAATGACTCCAGTTGTAATAACAACAATTCTAACTTCCCGAATGGTTTGGGGAGCACCCAAATGAGTGATCATCTTGTATTATCTTCATAATAGTATAAAATTGCTCCTTAATGATGGAATGAATGGAAATTCATGCACGAATTTCGTTATAGTTCGTCGTCAGAAAATTCAGATATAAAGGTCCTCATTGAAAACGCTTCAAAATCTTCATACAATGTCCGTTTTCGATGATCCATCCCAAATTTTTGATGCCAAGGAGTCTATCTACCTCCCTACTTGGAAGGATTTGGGTTTTGAGTTTGTTCAGGTCCTAAAAAAGACGAAACAACAAAAAGTCTGGAAGAATTCATGAATTTTTCAGCTGCGACTTAATTCAATGTTTCGATCATATATCTTAGCTCATTTATCGGATTGATGTGAATTTTTAGTATGCTGTAGAGGACACCCATACTAAGATTTTGGTATATAAATAGTCCCTATATTCATCACTAACTGTTCCCATCTTGAGACTTTGTACAGGGAAGTGCAGAATTGCATCTGACGGGCTTGATATAAAACCGTCTTTTTAGGTATTTGTACCATGTGCTTGTGTCTTGAATGCTTGATAATGAATCTTTATGTCTTAATACTTTTGTACTCTAATATTTCTATTTGGTGCTTGGATTTCATGTTTGAAACACTATAACTCATGAAATTGTTGTATTAGGTTGAAAATGGCGAGAAACAGGGAACAACCTTGAAGATGGTAATGTGAGCATCCTTATGGACCAAGGTGATGATGAGGCCATTCATAAATTTCAGAGTCGTGAGAGTGGTTCCAATGAGGCCGTTGGTGATGCTGAGGTCGAAGTCGTTATCGTTCCAGATACCGAAATAGATGCTACAGTGATTGAAGAAGATATCATGATGATTGAAGACCCTACTGCTGGTTTCCCTTGCGATCTTCCATTCAGTGAGCCTCTCCCATCTCAAGTACTAGTTAGTGGCTTCAGTGTTCCCAACGAATATGTTGAATTGTATGTTCAAGTGTGGTAGAAATACAGTCACATTGTTTATACCAAAAAGAGCATGTTGCATTCTTTTCTGGTAAGGCGTGTATACGCAATATTATGTGTTGTTAATGAGATGTGCACTGAAGAGAGGACCACCATCTCGGATGGGATATTGGGTGATTGAGAACTTTATTTAGAGACATCTGAGAGTTTCAGTTTCAATGTGGAGTGGTTTCGTCAAGAGATTGATGCTATTAAAGAGTCATGAGCTTCCGCAAATGCCGATCCTTCCAGTGATTCTATTATGCGAGTAGAAGTGAAAGTCGCAAGATTAGCTCGAGAGTTGGAGAGGAATGCTCTTGATAACATGAAAAAAGCTTTCAGTGATGGACATAAGCCATTATTAGTTAATTTTCTTTAGCTATTTTTCTTTATTTGCGAAATCTTTATATGCTTTGACAGACAAAGGATTTTATTTAGACTGTTGAGAGGTGGAAGGATTTATTTGGTTTGATTATGTTTTGTTTTTTTTGGATTTGAATAGTTAAATTATTGGTGTGATTGCAAGAATTTCTTTATTTGGGTTAATATGGATTTCTTGAGAATTTGATTACTGAAATGAAATTTGATTATTGAATGCAAATGTATTTCATATCTTTTGGAGGAATTGAAATTACAAACAAATTTTGAAAATCCCTAAATGCTTCAAATGCCAAATGCTTCAAACGTCAAATGCTTCAACCTTCAAATGTTTCAAGTGATAGGTGATTAAAATACATTATTTGAATATCAATTTCTTATGCTTTTCTTAACTATTTCTCTTGTGTTTTGTGTATTTTACGTTTGTTTTGAGTTTTATAGGTATTTCAGAGTCACATGAAGTGAAAGAAGAGAAATAGATGCTTATGACATCATCTGGAAACATTTAATGTAGATGGACTCAAAGCTAGCAAGAAAGCAAGGCACAATTGTGTTGAAAATAAGAAATCACTAG
>JAJJMC010015050.1:4702-16220 GCA_023531435.1 Papaver californicum
ATAAAAGTGAAAGAAATTTGTTCAAATTTATCATATTTTGGTTCGAATTGAAAGAAAGTGCATTATTGAGAGAATTGAAGCAAGAATATGATAAACACTATCAACGACAATTACAAGCTTTAAAAAGCCTCTAAGAATGTGTGTTACATATAGATACACAAAACTGAAGTATAATTGTTCAAATTTAACATATTTTGGTTATTCAAAATGAGAAAGAAGAGCCTTATAGAACAAACCAAGGCAAAAACATGATATCAACCACAAATAATTGGAATTAATAACTAATATAAGCCCTACTGAATCTCTAAGAATGTATACTAAAGTTTAATACATAAAAGTGAATGAAATTGGTTCCAGTTTTACATATTGTGGTTTGAAATGACAAAGGAGAACCTTATTTAGCAAACAAAAGCAAATATATGATAACAATCACAAATAATTAAACTTACCAACCAATATAAGCCTTATCGAATCTCTAAGAATGTATATTGAAGATTAATACACAAAAATGAAGGAAAAGAGTTCAAATTTAAAATTTTGTTTGTTTAAAATTACAAAAGAGAACCTTTTTGAGCAGACCGAAGAAAAACCATGATAACCACCATAAATAAATGAACTTAACAACCAATACTAGGCTTAACATTTTTTTTTGGTAAGTCAAAAATTGTATTAAAAATAAATAGCTTTAGTTACAAAGATGGATTCAGAGTCAAAGACTCAGAGCTTAAATAAATAACATCAATAAAAATAAAAAAGAGAGGCATCTACCAACGCCTAGTACCCACTCCTCTCAGTTTCCTCTTTTGGATTTGAATCCTATATGGCCTGCTCTTAGAGAAAATGGCATCCAAATCAAAATCTTCCATACCATCAAAAGAATCACTATCTTCATCTTCAGTGGAAGCATAATTACCAGGGACGAGCTTAATTGGAGATTGAACTTGCTTTTTGGTAGAAGCATTATCACTAACACGCCCAGGTAGTCTAGGAGATTTACCTTTACTCACCTTTGCACCAAGAGAACTAACCCTAGTTTCCATAACCAAATCATCTTCCAAAACAGATCCCAAGTCAATTTCCTTATTGCTCAATGATTCCTTATTATGTACGGTTTCTAAATTCTGAATGGTTTCCTTATTCTGACCAAAAGATTGTAATCTTGCACGTAAAGCTTCCTTTTTAGCCAACTTCTCTTCTTCCAACTTTCTTACTCTTTCATCATCTTCGGAATCAGCAATCTCACCCCATGATTTAGGACCCAAATCAGAAGTATTATTAATATCTAACCGGCCAGCATCTTCCAAAACCGTACCAATATCTTCTTCCATAATACCTACACTTCTAACACCTAATTCAGCCTCATGAACTTCAGAACAATTATATAAAGGATTAATATTATCAAGTAACTCATCTACTCTTGGTGTAGTTGCAACAACTTCATTCTCAACCTCATTATCAACGTTATTAAGAGCCTCAAATTGATTGTTAGAAACAAGTTCAGAATTCCTAGTTTGATTGGGAATATAATTTTTACCTTTTACTTGCCTCCATTCATTACGATTTTGAACTTTGGAATGATTTTGATTCACCAATACCTTCTCCTTTTCAGCAACAACACGCCTATCAAGCCCAGATTTCACAAAAGCTTGTTTAGCTTTCTTACAATCTTTAAAGACGTGACCAATAATCTTGCAATGGCTACAAAATTTAGGTCTGTTTGGAACATCCACTACTTGCATATAACGCCTTCCACCCACTATACTTCAATTTCATCAAGAATTTCCTTTGAAAAATCAATATCAACCAAAACCGAAGCAAAATAGCCATATTCATGGCTTAAAGTCCTCTTATCCACCACAATTGGAGTTCCTAAAGCTTGGCCAAGAGATAGAGAATTTTTTCAGTCCATAATTCCATAAACAAACCTGGAAATTTCACCCAAACCGTAGCATGTGATGTACGTTGCTTTTCCGGATCGAAACTTGGAGTCCAAACTTGAATACGTAACACTTGTTGTTCTACAATCCATGCATCCTTATTCAGAATTTTCTCTTTATCTTCCAAAGAACCAAGCTTGATAATAAAGAAACGACATAGGCACGAATTTACATCTTCTTTCATCCATCTGCCATTGTTCAAGAAGAGATTTCTTCACATCAGCAAAAACTAACCCATTAAAGTTTAATCTTCCAATTAGGCTAAACCTCCACGTCTCACATCCTTCATTAAATAACTCCATTGGAATAATCAAAGCTGTTTTCCCATCTTTTGAAATAGGTTTAGGTAAAGAATTAAGATCAATTGTTGTTGAATCAAACTTTCTTGTAGCTTTTAGCAAATCAGCATATGTATTAGAACTTTTAGAAGAAGCTTGCTCTCTTGTAGCCACCGAAATTGAATCACTTTCCTTTTGAAACTCAGAAATCGCTGAAAGAATCATAGAAGAACTCGGATTTATAGTTGCTGAATTAAGAACCCTAGTTGAACTCGGATTTATAATAGCTGAATTAAGAAACCTATTAGAACTCGGATTATTGATTGTAGTTGTACCTGGATTATTACTTGTAATCATATTTGGATTAGGGTTCATCAATTCCATACCAAATCAAACGAAAATAACCAGAATCAAAGAAGAAAACGTAAACCCTAGCTAAAGTTTTTTGAAACCCTAGCTAAAAAAACGGACATTCTCTCTCCTCATACCAATACAAGTCTTCAATACTAGGCTTAATCTCTAAGAATGTATATTGAAGATTAATAGATAAAAGTGAAAGAATTTTGTTCAAATTTATCATATTTTGGTTTGAAATGAAAGAAAGTGCATTATTAAGCGAATTGAAGCAAGAATATGATAAGCACTATAAACGACCAATACAAGACTTATAAAGCCTCTAAGAATGTATGTTATATATATATACACAAAAGTGAAGGACAATTATTCAAATTAAACATAGTTTGGTTATTTAAAATGAGAAAGAAGAGCCTTATAGAACAAACAAAGGCAAGAACATGATAACAACCACAAATAATTGGACTTTATAACCAATATAAGCCTTACTGAATATTTAGGAATGTATACTAAAGATAAATACATAAAAGTGAATGAAATTGGTTCAAATTTTACATATTGTGGTTTGAAATGACAAAAGAGAACCTTATTTACCAAACAAAAGCAAATACAACAATCACAATTAATTAAACTTACCAACCAATATAAACCTTATCGAATCTCTAAGAATGTATATTGAAGATTAATACACAAAAATGAAGGAAAATAGTTCAATTTTAACAATTTTTGGCTCGAAATGAAAAAAGAGAACCTTATTGAGCACACCGAAGCAAGAATATGATAACCACTAGAAATAATTTTACTTAACAACCAATACAAGGCTTAACAAGTCTCTAAGAATATATATTAAAGATTAATATACAAAAGTGAATTCAATTGGTTCAAACTTAACATATTTTGGTTTGAAATGGAAAAAGAGAACCTTCTTGAACAAACCGAAGCAAGAATATGATAACAACCACAAATAATTGACTTAAAAACTAATAAAAGGCTTAACAAGTCTCTAAGAGTTTATATTGAAGATTAATACACAAAAGTGAAGGAAAATAGTTCAAATTTAACATTTTTTTGTTTAAAATTACAAAAGAGAACCTTATTGAGCAAACCGAAGAAAGAACATGATAACCACAACAAATAAATGAACTTAACAACCAATACTAGGCTTAACATTTTTTTTTGGTAAGTCAAAAAATCATATTAATGGAAGAAATAGAATTACATCAAAGTTTACAAGAAAAAAGAGGTCAATACGACCCAAAAAAAACTCATAAACTAGAAATAACTATGGAAATCGGAAATAAGATACATTTGGATGTTCAATTGAAACTAAAAAACCAGGCCTTCCATCAAAGCTCATACCCTCTCCATTATCAAATAAACATCCTCTTTTTGCCATAGAATCAGCTGAAAAGTTTGCCTCTCTAAAAATATGCTCATAACGAATAGAAGTATAACATCTACAGATAGCATACCAACGTTGTTTTACAAACCAAGGGAGATTCGAATTCTTAAGAGCCTGAATTGCACCTTGAGAATCCGATAGAATCAATACCATATCCATATTCCACTTCCAATCCCATTCCAAACCAACAATTATACCAAACAATTCGGATAAAAAATTGGTAGTGATACCAAGCCCAATACAAGAGCTCCCAAAACAGAACATTGGGAATTCCTTGCCACAACCCCAGCTCCACGTATACCAGGATTACCACGAGAAGCTCCATCACAACAAAGAAGCAACTCACCCGGCTTTGGTGGTTTCCAAATACATTCAATCGGAGAACAAAATTTTAACTTCCTATGAACCACTCTAAAGTAATCCATAACCCTTAAATCAGATGAACTATTGTGCATATAACCCCGTAATCTAATTGAATACTCATGAATTAACTGAAATATTCAGTTTCTCAATAAAGTCCATGATGGTTTTTTTCTACCAAACACAACAAAATTTCGCATTCTCCATAATTCAGACCGAACTACTAAAAGAGCAATCAACCACAAGTCCTTAATCATTCTACTTCTACCCTTAGCAGCTTTATAAGCACGTAAAAGAGAAAAATTAGAAGTAAGTTCAAAAATACCTTCAATCCATTGCCCCACTCTTCGATCTAGATTACAATGCCATAGAATATGCTCAAGGCTCTCCTCATCGTTATTACACAAGTAACACTTGTTCACAACTTCATTCTGAAATCGACTCTTGACCTTATCCATTGTTGCACAAGCCTCACGAATAAATTTCCAATTCTGACCTGCCAAGGAAGGGTGAATAGCCGGTCTCCATATAAGTCTTGCCTCAGAAATTTAGGTTGCTTTGATCTAACAAGTTCCTTTGCCGAAGCAACCGAGAAAACCCCTTATATAGAAGGCATCCAAATCCTCAAATCTGAACCTCCCAACGGTTTTTGGAAGTTTCAAAATATCAATACCTGCACTAGAGAAAAGAGAACGGAAGTTAGGAGGAACCACCCACTCATTATTCACCAAAAGATCGCCCACCGTCAAATCAATGAATCTTCTAACTGTATTAGGAATTCCCAAAGAATCAGAAATACTAGCATTGCCATACCACACATCAAAATACAAAGAAGTATTCCTTCCATCACCAATAAGAATCTTCGTGTGCTTCTCTACCAATCTATAGATCCATCTAATACCCGGAAGAATAGAAGATTTAGCTTTATAATCTACTATATCATTGTTTGCTTTGATAAATTTTTCTTTCAAAAACCTGGCATAAACCTTGTTAGAATTCTGGATATTCCACCAAAGTTTCATTAACATAGACTTATTAGTATCTACCATACTCGAAATACCAAGACCACCTTCAGAGAACGGACAACAAATCTTATGATAAGCCACAACAAAAGATCTACGAGTAAGGGAATCACCCGACCATATGAAATTACGAATTTCTTAGGCCACTTGTAAACAGCCATATTATGAATAGAATAACTAGCTATAACTGATTTAACAAGAACAATTCTATCATGAAATGATAATAACGTACCTTTCCACCCTGCTAATTGCTCCTTAATCTGCTCAACAACATTAGCAATATGATTATATCTTACCGTCCCTGGCATAACTTGAATACCAAGATAACGATCCGGAAAAGAAGCAATGCCCATACCTAAATAATCAGTGATTGTTCGCCTTCTATTCAAAGAGCCTCCATCATAATAGATCTTACTCTTTTGTTTAGAAACAACCTGACCGGAAGCTCTTTCATAAACCATCAATAAATTCATCAAATTCTGAATACTCTTCATATTACCCTTGCAAAAAATCATAATATCATCAACAAAAAACAGATGTATAGGAGAAACACCCCTTTTAGTAACCATATAAGTCATGAGCCGCTCTCCAAAGAGCTTAGAAATGTTACGGCTCAAAATATCTTCCATCAACACAAAAATTAAAGGAGACAAAGGATCCCCCTGACGAAGACCTCTATCAATAGAGAAGAAACCTTCCGGATTACCATTCAGAAGCACAAAAATTCTAGCCGATTTTAAAATCGTAGCAACCAATCACACCATTGTTCAGAAAAGCCATATCTACGAAAAACTTCAAGAATAAAAGTCCAACTTACAGTGTCAAAAGCCTGAGTAATATCTAATTTGAAACCCAAATTACCATCCTTTCTCTTAACACACAATTCATTAACCATTTCAGAAGCAAGTCTAATGTTTTCATGAATATTCCTCCCTTTCAAAAACGCAACCTGTTCCTCAGAGATCAACTTATCCAAAACCCTACCAAGTCTAGTAGCCATAATTTTAGTAAAAATCTTAAAGAAGAAATTACTTAAACCAATTGGTCTAAATTTTTTCAAAGAATTAGCACCACGAACCTTAGGAGTAAGAATAAGAAAACTAGAGTTTACCCCATTCGGAATCACACCATTCTGCCAACAATAAGTCACCGCCCTTACCAAATCATCCTGAATAATGTCCCAACAATGTCTGTAGAAGAACCCCGCAAATCCATCCGGTCCCGGAGCAGAATCTGCCCCTAAATTGAAAACTGCCGATCTAATTTCCTCTATCGAAGGAATACAATCCATGGTTGTCTTTCCTCTAAAGAAATAACTTCATGATTAACATCAAAAAGTTCCTCCTCTAAAGTAGAGATGTCACCATTGAATTTATTCTGAAAATAATGCACCGAATGATCAATGATCCCCTGAGAGTCCGTAATGAGCACACCTGAATTATCAATAAGCTCAGAAATAACGTTAGAACTTCTTCTAATACGAATACAATTATGAAATAATTTAGAATTACTCGAGCCTTCAACTAGCCATTTGTTTCTTGATTTTTGTTTCAACATAGTAGAAAGTTGCATCTTAGTATCATAAACCTCCACCTGAGCCTCCTTAAGAAGATTAAGTTTCCTACTATCACTAGGATCAGCATCCGAAATCATCAAAGCCATCTCTAACTTCCGTTCAAGTTGCCTTAAACGAACATTAACATTACCAAAAACCAAACAATTCAAATCTTTCAGATCTTTCTTCAAACGTCTCAACTTAAAAGGAAAAACAAAACCAGGGTTACCATAAACATGACCACACCAACTAGAAGCAACAATATTAAGAAAATCAGGATGAGAAAACCACATCTTTTGAACACGAAACAGAGAACGCTTTGGCCTAGAAACAATAAAAGGAAAACCAATTAAAGGAGAATGATCAGAAACTTCCCTTGGAAGAGCTTTACACCGCCAATTCTCATACTTATTAAGCCAAGCATCATTAATGATTGCTCTATCTAACTTACTAACAATTCGGTTACCACCACCCTGCCCATTAGCCCATGTAAAATTAACACCAAAAGAATCTGCCTCAAATAAATCATTATTATCCATCCAACCACTAAACTCATTAATGGCCGAACTTCTAGGTTCACAACCACCTTTTTTCTCAACTAACCGAAGCACACAATTAAAATCACCAATTACCAACCACGGACTAGATATGTTCATGTTTAATTGACTTCACAAATCCCTTCTAGGAATCTGCAAAGACTTAGCATGAACAAAAGAAACCACAACACCCGAAACAGAAATAGAAATAGCTTGCCTACTACAATTAAGAACAACCGGCTCATCCAAATCCTTAAAAAGAAAATCCAAAGATTACCAATACGCAAATCAGTAGAATTATGAATTACCTTATTTCTGAAATCACTCAAATTAAGCTTCTGAATAAAAGAATCACTCATAGCAACTCTAGGTTCCGCCAAGCACACCAAAACAGGTTGATGCAACCGAATAAGATGTTTGAGTTTATTTTTAGCTTCATCTCTAGCAATACCACAAATATTCCAAAAACGAACAATCATTAAGAAATATTTTGGTTAGATGTATTTGATACCTTCGAATTACTAGCATTAATAGTGCCATCCCCATCATTCCGTCCATGAAGTCTCGGAGACTTCCCTTTAATCACTTTTGCACCAAGAGAATTAGCACTATTCTCAATAACCAAATCAATTCCAGCATCCATCACGTGGTAATTCATAGGAAGGTTCATAGGAAGTTGAAATTTTGTTCTCCGATAGAATGTATTTGGAAACCACCAAAGCCGGGTGAGTTGCTTCTTTGTTGTGATGGAGCTTCTCGTGGTAATCCTGGTATAGCTGGTGCTGGGGTTGTGGCAAGGAATTCCCAATGTTCTGTTTTGGGAGCTCTTTGTATTGGGCTTGGTATCACTACCAATTTTTTATCCGAATTGTTTGGTATAATTGTTGGTTTGGAATGGGCTCGGAAGTGGAATATGGATATGGTATTGATTCTATCGGATTCTCAAGGTGCAATTCAGGCTCTTAAGAATTCGAATCTCCCTTGGTTTGTAAAACAACGTTGGTATGCTATCCGTAGATGTTATGCTTCTATTCGTTATGAGCATATTTTTAGAGAGGCAAACTTTTCAGCTGATTCTATGGCAAAAAGAGGATGTTTATTTGATAATGGAGAGGGTATGAGCTTTGATGGAAGGCCTGATTTTTTAGTTTCAATTGAACATCCAAATGTATCTTATTTTTGATTTCCATAGTTATTTCTAGTTTATGAGTTTTTTTGGGGTCGTATTGACCTCTTTTTTCTTGTAAACTTTGCTGTAATTCTATTTCTTCCATTAATATAATTTTTTGACTTACCAAAAAAAATGTTAAGCCTTTTTATGGTTGTTAAGTTCAATTAATTGTAGTTGTTATCATATTCTTACTTCGGTTTGCTCAAGAAGGTTCTCTTTTGCCATTTCAAACCAAAATATGTTAAGTTTGAACCAATTGAATTCACTTTTGTGTATTAATCTTTAATATACATTCTTGGAGACTTTTTAAGCCTTATATTGGTTGTTAAGTTCAATTATTTCTAGTGGTTATCATATTCTTGCTTCGGTTTGCTCAATTAGGTTCTCTTTTGTCATTTCGAGCCAAAAATTGTTAAATTTGAACTATTTTCCTTCATTTTTGTGTATTAATCTTCAATAGACATTCTTAGAGATTCGATAAGGCTTATATTGGTTGGTAAGTTTAATTACTTATGATTGTTATCATGTATTTGCTTTTGTTTGCTAAATAAGGTTCTCTTTTGTCATTTCAAACCACAATATGTAAAATTTGAACCAATTTCATTCACTTTTATGTATTAAACTTTAGTATACATTCTTAGAGATTCAGTAAGGTTTATATTGGTTGTTAAGTCCAATTATTTGTGGTTGTTATCATGTTCTTGCCTTGGTTTGTTCTATAAGGCTTTTCTTTCTCATTTTGAATAACCAAAATATATTTAATTTGGACAATTGTCCTTCACTTTTGTGTATCTATATGTAACATACATTCTTAGAGGCTTTTAAAGGCTTGTATTGGTCGTTTATAGTATTTATCATATTCTTGCTTTAATTCGCTTAATAATGCACTTTCTTTCATTTCAAACCAAAATATGATAAATTTGAACAAATTTCTTTCACTTTTATGTATTAATCTTCAATAGTATTGGTTGTTAAGTTCAATTATTTGTGGTTATTATCATATTCTTGCTTCAGTTTGCTCAAGAACGTTCTCTTTTGCCATTTCAATTCAAAATATGTTAAGTTTGAACCAATTGAATTCACTTTTGTATATTAATCTTTAATATACATTCTTAGAGACTTGTTAAGCCTTGTATTGGTTGTTAAGTTCAATTATTTCTAGCGGTTATCATATTCTTGTTTCGATTTTCTCAATTAGGTTCTCTTTTGTCATTTCGGGCAAACAAATATTAAATTTGAACTATTTTCCTTCATTTTTGTGTATAAATCTTCAATATAAATTCTTAGAGATTCGATAAGGCTTATATTGGTTGGTAAGTTTAATTATTTGTGATTGTTATCATGTATTTGCTTTTGTTTGCTAAATAAGGTTCTCTTTTGTCATTTCAAACAACAATATGTAAAATTTGAACCAATTTCATTCACTTTTATGTATTAACCTTTAGTATACATTCTTAGAGATTCAGTAAGGCTTATATTGGTTGTTAAGTCCAATTATTTGTGGTTGTTATCATGTTCTTGCCTTGGTTTGTTCTATAAGGCTTTTCTTTCTCATTTTGAATAAACAAAATATGTTTAATTTGAACAATTGTCCTTCACTTTTGTGTATCTATATGTAACATACATTCTTAGATGCTTTTAAAGGCTTGTTTTGGTCGTTTATAGTGTTTATCATATTCTTGCTTTAATTCGCTTAATAATGCACTTTCTTTCATTTCAAACCAAAATATGATAAATTTGAACAAATATCTTTCACTTTTATGTATTAATCTTCAATATACATTCTTAGAGACTTGTTAAGCCTAGTATTGGTTGTTAGGTTCATTTATTTGTGGTGGTTATCATGTTCTTACTTCGGTTTGCTCAATAAGGTTCTCTTTTGTAATTTTAGACAAAAAAATGTTAAATTTGAACTATTTTCCTTCACTTTTGTGTATTAATATTCAATTTACATTCTTAGAGACTTTTTAAGCCTTTTATTGGTTGTTAAGTTCAATTATTTGTGGTTGTTATCATATTCTTGCTTCGGTTTGCTCAAGAAGGTTCTCTTTTGCCATTTCAATTCAAAATATGTTAAGTTTGAACCAACTGAATTCACTTTTGTATATTAATCTTTAATATACATTCTTAGAGACTTGTTAAGCCTTGTATTGGTTGTTAAGTTCAATTATTTCTAGCGGTTATCATATTCTTGCTTCGATTTTCTCAATTAGGTTCTCTTTTGTCATTTCGGGCAAACAAATATTAAATTTGAACTATTTTCCTTCATTTTTGTGTATAAATCTTCAATATAAATTCTTAGAGATTCAATAAGGCTTATATTGGTTGGTAAGTTTAATTATTTGTGATTGTTATCATGTATTTGCTTTTGTTTGCTAAATAAGGTTCTCTTTTGTCATTTCAAACAACAATATGTAAAATTTGAACCAATTTCCTTCACTTTTATGTATTAACCTTTAGTATACATTCTTAGAGATTCAGTAAGGCTTATATTGGTTGTTAAGTCCAGTTATTTGTGGTTGTTATCATGTTCTTGACTTCGTTTGTTCTACAAGGCTCTTCTTTCTCATTTTGAATAACCAAAATATGTTTAATTTAAGAATTTACCTTCACTTTTGTGTATCTATATGTAACATACATTCTTAGAGGATTTTTAAGGCTTGTATTGGTCGTTTATAGTGTTTATCATATTCTTGCTTTAATTCGCTTAATAATGCACTTTCTTTCATTTCAAACCAAAATATGATAAATTTGAATAAATATCTTTCACTTTTATGTATTAATCTTCAATATACATTCTTAGAGACTTGTTAAGCCTAGTATTGGTTGTTAAGTTCAGTTATTTGTGGTGGTTAGCATGTTCTTACTTCGGTTTGCTCAATAAGGTTCTCTTTTGTAATTTT
>JAJJMC010015051.1:5565-29012 GCA_023531435.1 Papaver californicum
TATGGGTAGTCAAATCCTGCATTCATTTGTTGAAGAAATGTAACCAAATCCGATTGAGATAATGGAGTCACCGGCATTCTAGTTGCTGCGTTGTTGGCTTTTGTACTTACTGACTTTTTATTGAAATTTGTGGTTTCCTACTTACATGCCATTCTTCAATGTAGTTCCTTAAGGTTATAGTTATATGCAAAATGAGGCTCACAACAGTTTAGTTCTTTAACTGGTATGGTTCACCCAAAACGGCAGAATTACTTGCAGAGACGTCTAAGATTTAAGGAAGAATACCAAAGTTGTTTAAAATGCTAGAGCTATTTAGAGTATTCTTCCTTGTGGAAAAACTAGAGTCTTACTTTACTTACAATTGGCAAACGTAGAACATTCCTTAGAATTACTGGTGTGAGGAAAATCTCCACTCTATCAAAGAAGAGTGATACCACGGTTATTGTAGTCTCAACACAATCCTTAATGTGGAGTTCCTTTTGGTCCGGACATTAATCGGGTAATGTGAAATAGGTACTGTTATATTACATTTGTTATAAATATTACCAGCTCTGATACCATATTAAATTTATAGATTTAACTCATCTTCAAAACCGGTTATAAGGTTAGGGTTGCTCGAGGTTTATTAACAAGATCATAGATTACCTATTCAAACTGGGACTAATTTTAGCATACTCCCTCACGTACAGTCATTTGGGGTATAAGATGCGGACATCAGGTAAAGGAGAATATGTTTATTCAAATGATTTGTCATAAATTAATCTAATTACCTACTTTGATACTATATTATATTGAAACATATATATTTAATTAATTTTAAAAAAAGACTTATAAAATTATAGTTGTCTAAAATTTATTAACCGCAGATTTAAAAAATAAATAAAATAATTCAAAGCCCTTATCTTTTTCATTCCTTAATTAATAAAATCTAACTTTTTCGGACTCTAAAGAAAAAGAAAGAAAAAATGATTGATTCATAGGATCTCCCATTTATTTTATATCAACGAAAAAGAGAGTACTTGATTGATTTGTAGAATCTCCCATTTATTTACTGGTAGACACGTATAAAGATCCCCATCAATTTCGTTGTTATTATCATCGGCATGCTGTCTTACGTGCGCTCTTCCCGTTCACGTTTATATAACTTGGTAAATACGAGGGTGATCAAAAATTAATTAGGAGCTATTTTTTTAAAGCAATCCAATGGATGTGGCTAAAGGGGTAATCTAGAGGTATGTAAAATTACCATAAAATCTTTTAGTAATCAAATTATTACCAAAAAACCTATCACTAATAAAACCTAAACCTAAACCTATTTCACACTTTCATAATTCAAACTTCCGATTTTGCAACTCTCTTCTTCTCCTCTCCAATTTCAAAACCGCCGGTTACACTTCAAACTACCGATTTTCCACCATTTTTTTCTCATCTTCAACCGATTAATCGTAAACCAATTCATCGCATAATCGTAAAGATGCCTAGACAAAAGCAAACAAGTCGTCAACCTCCTAATACAGATTGGACGAATTTTTTCCAAATAATAAGAGATCGAGAGATTGTTCAAGAACAATACGAAGAAAGCGATGAACACGATGAGGATGAGGTAGAAACGTCGTCCGATTCCAAAAATCTGTCTCTACAGAACTTGATGGCTCCAATAAGTCAAGGTGTTTACCATATTTTGTGTTTATATTGATTGAATCGCATGAATTACTAGCTTGAATACCAAGGGTTTTAGGTTAGATTGGACAATCAGTAGTTTCGTGGTGTTATTAAACTACCGATTGTGTTTATGTTCTTCAATGTTCATGAACATCATGCACAATCGGTAGTTATGTTTAAGTTAGAAACTACCAATTGTTCCACTGGAAGCAAATTTTGTGATAATCAGTAGTTTTGTATAGGGTTATACTACCGATTATGAGTGTCCAGGAGTCTCAGAAACATCATGCACAATCGGTAGTTAGATGTAGAACTAAACTACTGATCATTCTACTGGATGCAAATGTAGTGATAATCGGTAGTTTGGTTTAAGGTTAAACCTCTGATTGTGCTAGTTAGTGAACCTCAAAAACATCGATCTCAGTCGGTAGTTATTTTTACACCTAAACTACCGATTATTCTACTGTATCCAAAATTTCGTGATAATCGGTAGTTAAATTTTTTATATAACTACCGATTATGCGGGTGTCCATAGACTTTTGTGTTCCCGTTCTTCTTATGCGCAATCGGTAGTTAGTGTAGAGCCCGAGCTACCAATTGTGCACAATCGATAGTTAAGTTGTTTTTAGACTACCAATTATACACAATCGGTGGTTACATTGTTTTTTTGCCTACTGATAGTCACATTTTAGTGTCTAATTTGCACTTTAATTTCTAGTGAGTTAGTATTCGATTTTACGTTTATTACGTGTTTTTATGCTTTTGTAGGTACATTAGAAGAATAAAGATTTGTGAAAAAATCGGCTCAAAAAGTGTTAAAGGCACCTGGTACAAGTGTTATTGGCACCCCAAGAATGGATAAGGGGCACCTCAGAATCGGCCCGGGTCAACTCGGTCAAACTCGGTCAACTCAGTCAAACCGAGTCACCAACTCATCGGAATCGGCAGAAGTCCGGAGAAAGTTCTGGACACGAGAGAATCACGAAATTGGTGGGATTTGAAGCAAGTAGAAGTAACCCAATCACAATTGGAGTCCAGTACCATCGAGAAACAGCAAAGAATGCCGCGAAATTAGCTCAGGAAAGTTGAATTTGGCCGGGATTTGATACTTGTTCCTGTTTTGATTAGAAATCCGATTTATAAGGATTTTGCCGAGTTCTACTAGGTTTGGGACACTCCCAAGGGTTCCCAAAGCCTATATATATGAAGAGAGGGGCTTAGAAACACTCACGCAGCCCTAGAGATCATACTAGCAGAATTCCGATCACCGCCGGTCACTGCTGCTGCACCGTCCGGTCACTGTTCTTCATCCCAGCCATCACCGAAGAAGAAGACTCTGTTAAATTTATATTTGTTGCTAATTTGAACTGTCACCGTCACTGTTGCTTCTCTCTCTTTTCCTGTTTGAATCTCGCGGCAATAGTTGAACCCTGTCTTGTGACGTTTTTAAGCGTTGCTGTTTGACTGTTGCACCATTATTCAACCTTGTAATCGACTTTTTGAGCAATGAAAAGATTTTTTGAGCAAGTTTTCTTCACCATGAGCTAAGTTTATTTATTGGGATGATGGAGGAGGTTTTTCTCTCAATTTTATGTGGTAAGTCTATTTTTAATTAATTATTTATAATTCTTTACTTGTTAAAATTGCATAGTTTCGAAATAGAAAACCGGTTTTCATTCAGTAGTGGTGTTTTTGTTTGATGGGTCATGCTGGGTTGACAACCTCTGATGTCCCATGCTTGTGATTTACCTCTGCTTGTTTGCATAAAAACCTATTTTGGCAATATTTGAGCTTAATTTATTTAAAAGAATTGCATGATGAATCACATAAATTGTTGGAAATAACTGATTCCTGATTCCTAGTTTTCTCCATATTTTCTAAAAATCATCTCTAGTTTATTTTCCTGGATTTTATTTAATTAGATTAAGTCAATTATTTTCTAAAATCATTACCTTCACAAGTTCGAGAAACGAACACTTTTTACGACTATTCTAAAACACAACAATTTTTGGCGCCGCCGACGCGGACTTGTTTTTAGGTTTAGGGTTTTAGATTTATTTTTTGTTTTATTTTTAGTTTTATTAGTTTACTTTGTTCTATTTTATGTTTCTTTTGGTATTTCTCTTTTTGCTACAGGTTGAATTTTGGATCGAAAGGGAGTAAGCCAAAGTTTTGGAATTAAAGCTTAAGACTTGGAGTTAAAGGGAAAAGCTTAAAGAACGAAAAAGAAGATCGGAGATTTTATTTTTCTTAATTATATTTTTAGTTTATTTTAATTAGTTTTAATTCGTTTAGAAAATTGTATTAGGGTTTTTACTATTTCTGTAATTTTTTTTTATTTTCGGACAATGTTTGGACATTTTGGACATTTTATTATTTTTAAACCCTACGGAAGGGTAGTATTAAATATCAAACTGTGTACAGGGAAGGAAGACAATTACAATATTGTCTCGGCCCCTCGGGTTCGAACACTATTGAAAAGGTTATTAGTGGCCCGAGTCGACTTCAACGGTTCGTCACCCGAGGTAGGTACACTTCGTCAATCCACGAATCATCTGTCAGTGGGTTTTCTGGACTCCTTCATGTGCATATATGTTGAATACTGAATACGGACTTTAATTTTTGCATAGTAAAGGGCAAGGCCTGGCCATATGATAGACACATTTTAGTGTCTAATTTGCACCTTAATTTCTAATGAGTTAGTATTCGATTTTGTGTCTATTACGTGTTTTTATGCTTTTGTAGGTTGATAGACACATTTTAGTGTCTAAATTACACCTTAATTTCTAGTGAGTTAGTATTCGATTTTGTGTCTATTACGTGTTTTTATGCTTTTGTAGGTACATTAGAAGAATAAAGATTTGTGGAAAAATTGGCTCAAAAAGTGTTCAAAGCACCCGGAAATATGGATCAAGGCACCCACACTTTGGATTGGGGCACCCTTGGATCGGGATGAGCTGGATCAGACCAACTCAGCGGGTCAACTCGTCCCAGTCAACTCGGTCAAAGTCAGTTGACCGAGTCAAAGCTTCATCGAGTCAAAGCTTCATCGGCAGCAGAATTTTGATCCAGATTTTTTAGCGATTTCATCACAAATTGATAAGTACCCAATCTAATTAAAGGTTCGTATAATCGATTAGAAGCTCTAGAAGCCGAAGATAAGGGCTGGAGAAGCATGAATTTGGACGGGAACAGGAACATATCTCTGTTTTGGATTACTATTGATTTCTCATCAAATCACCGAGTTATAATGGGATTAGAACATCCTAGAAGATTAACAGGGCCTATATAAAGAGTTTACAAGCCTCAGAAATAAAGACAGAAGCCTAGGGAGCGATTCAGAAGAAATTCGGTGAAGTTCCGGCGCCGCCGGTGACCTGCTGGTGCATCGCCGGCACTGTTCTTCACCCACCATCGCTGAAGAAGACGACTCAGTAACATTTATAAGTGTTGCTGTTCCACTGTTGCAGCTCTGCTCCTGTTGCGTTAAGTTTTGAACGTTCTGTTGCTTAAAGCTCTTTGTAACAGCTGAACCCTGTTCTGTGACACTTATATACGTATCTGTTCAGCTGTTGCACTATTCTTTAACCTTGTAATCAATATTTTGAGCAATGAAATCAACTTTTGAGCAAGTTTTCTTCACCATGGGGTAAGTTTATTTACTAGGATGATGGATAAGGTATTTTTCTCAATTTTATGTGATTTAATTATTTTCTAATAATTATTTATAATTCTTTTATTATTATTTGCATGGATTTAAATTAGAAAAAAACGGTTTTTATTAAATAGTTGTGTTCTCTTTTGATGGGTCATGCTTAGTTAATTACTCTTGATGTTTCATGCTTAGGATTTACAATTATTCTTTTAGGAAACATATTTTTGGCAAACTTGAATTAAATTGTTAAAAAGAATTACATGATTAATCACATGAATTGTTAGAAATAACTGATTCCTGATTCCTAGTTTTCTCCATATTTTCTAAAAATCATCTCTAGTGTATTTTCCTGATTTTTATTAGTTTAGGTTAAGTTGAATATTTTCTAAAATCATTACCTTCACAAGTTCGAGAATCGAACCTCATTTTACCACTATATAAAATTACATCATAGGTACATTAGAAGAATAAAGATTTGTGGAAAAATCGGCTCAAAAAGTGTTAAAGGCACCCGGGACAAGTGTTATTGGCACCCCTAGAATGGATAAGGGATACCCTAGAATCGGGCCGAGTTGAATCGGACCAACTCAGCGAGTTGGATCGGCCCGAGTCACCAACTCATCGGGATCTTCCTGATACACGAACTGTCAACTAAATAAACGTGAAAAATGGGTTTTTTTCTATTCCAATTTGTTCCAAAAGCTACAAGAGTTCAACACAAGATTAAACACATCGATTTGGAGTGATTTACGCCGGAAAATATTGTGCAATCCTGAATTTCGACGGAAAAATGGAATCCGGCTTGGAATCGGATTTGTGAAGATTTGGATAGATTTTAAAGAGTTCTATTAGGTTTAGAACTCTCCCTAGGGTTTGTAGAGCCTATATATATGAAGAGAAGCCAAGAAAAATGAACACAGAGGCCAAAAGATCGATTCAGAGAATTCCGGCAACTTCAGGTCGTCGCCGGTAACTGCTGCTGCACCGGCCGGCGAGTTCTTCACCCAGCCATCACCGGAGAAGAAGACTCTGTAACATTTATTTATGTTGCTGATTCAAACTGCTCCTGTTACCTATTCTTTTAAACCTTTGTTGCTTAGAAACACTTCTGTAACAGCTGAACCCTATTCTTCAACACTTATAAACGTATCTGTTCAGCTGTTGCACTATTCTTTAACCTTGTAATCAACTTTTTGAGCAATGAAAAGGTCTTTTGAGCAAGTTTTCTCCACCATGAGCTAAGTCTATTTACTTGGATGATGGATAAGGTCCTTTTCTCAATTTTATGAGATTTAATTATTTTCTAATAATTATTTATAATTCTTTTGCTATTAGAATTGCATAGTTTTAAATAATGAAACGGTTTTCTTTCAACAGTTGTGCTTTTGCTTGATGGATTATGCTTGGTTAATTAATTTTGATAGTCCATGCTTGTTATTTACCTCTGTTTGTTAGCATAACGAAACCAATTTTGGCAATTACTTGCGCTTCAATTAATTTAAAAAGAATTATCTGATTAATCACATAGGTTGTTAGAATTACCTGATTCCTGATTCCTGTCCTTTTAAAATTATTCGAAAATCATCTTTAGGTTATTTAGTCTTTTTCATACTCCTGGAATTTTCTAGAGTTAATTTAAATCATTATTTTCTAAGATCATTACCTTTACAAGTTCGAGAATCGAACCACTTTATTTACCACTTCTAAAATTACATCACCATACAAGATAAGGTTTCGGATTTCATCACCGTCTCCTTCTTGCCCGCTTTAGGAAAACGAAACCTACGCGAACCTAAGCCTAAAATCTTGACTAGAAAGAGACCGATAGGGTAACGAGCTTATAGGAAAATCGGTTGGAAGGACCGTATTGGTTACCTTATTAGCTAACTCATAGAGAAGGAAGATTAGATTAAAGTTGAATAGAGACGCCCTTTAACCCAGGGAAACGTTGCTATAGAGACAGGGGTATCAAAGCTCCATAGAGCTTCTCCTGTTTCTCCTCAACTTGATTTAACTCGGATCGTTCGGAGAGGTCTGCTAGAACTGTAACTAGTCACCTTTCAAAAGAATAGAAGCTGGTCTAGAAACAATATAAGTAAGCCATCATGCTTGTTGTTTGCTAGATTTAGGTTTGATTTGGTTGAGTCAGGGCACGATTGTGTTTGATTAATTGCTTGTTAGGATTTAATTTTTGCATGCCAAGAACGCCCTTAAGGCGAACTTGGGATAGAGACCCTCAAGATAGGTTAATTAGTGGAAGACTGGTAGTTCACCTTAACCTTGAGAAGCCAACTGAGAGTGAACTAGTCACTCCCGAGACCGTGTCAGCAATGACATCTCTGAAGGATTTGTTGAATCCGACCCGGACCTCACGTCCATCTTGCATCAAGTTAGCCGCTACTGAAAAGAGCTACGAACTGAAACCAGGAATCATCCAGATGCTTCCATTATTCTTAGGAAAAGAAAACGAAAATCCCTATTTTCATGTCAGGGAATTCGAGGAAATATGTAGCACAATCAGGATTAGAGACTTGAATGAAGAGTCTATTAAACTCAGACTATTTCCCTTTTCACTAAGAGACGAAGCCAAGTCGTGGCTATACCTCTTGGCTCCTCAGTCAATTGAAACCTATGCCCAACTTACTTCAGCTTTTATTCAGAAGTTCTTCCCTAGGAACAAAATTCGTCTGTTAGGCAGAAAATATGCACGTTTTCCAAGCTAGAGGGAGAGTCTCTGTATGTGTATGTAGAAAGGTTCAATGACTTATTGTCCCAATTCCCAGACCACAGAATAAAGGAGTTAAGGCTAGTTCAGATCCTCTATGAGGGTTTGGACTACGCATCTATAACCTGGGTCGAGTCTTTGTCAACCGGAGGGTTCGACAGTAAGACTCCTGCTGAGGCGATGAAACTTCTACGTGACACCACCGAAAAGACCCAGCAGTGGGAGAGCATTAAGGAGCCAAAAAGAACAATTCTTCTAGGAAGAGGAAATGTTAATAGGGTAGAAGGATCTTTTGACCCAAAGGCCCAAATAGAAGCCTTATCTAGAAGGCTAGAACTGGTCGAAATGAATCAAGCTAGTAGTTCAGAGCCCAACCAATTCGAAGAGCAGGCTTTTTCTCTTTATGATAACACTAGATTTGATAACCATAGAAAGTTCGACCCGTATTCGGAATCTTATAACCCTGGCAGGAGAAACCACCCGAACCTTTCCTGGTCGAAAGGCCAGGCTCAAGGTCAGTTTAGTAATGCTAAAGGTCCTCCAGGCTTCAGTTATAAGAATTCGGCTGGTCCAACTCATCCCAGCAATGACGATAAGTATGAGCAGAGATTCCAGAGCATAGAAAGAGCTATTTCTAGTTTACAAACCTCAGTTAGCGACATTGCTGCGGCTCTGAGAGAGCGAGAACCTGGTAGGTTCCTTAGTCAACCCGAACCCAATCCTAGAGGAGTCAATGAAATGTCGACTGGGGAGAAATCATCCAGTCACGTGAATGCAATTACGACCCTCATGAATGGTAAGGTAGTGGATAACAAGGTAACTAGGCCCGTTAGTGAACAAACTGTAGTTCATCCTGACCCATGATAGGTGCATAAATCATACATTTAAAGTAGTTTTTCCTGACCCTTATGTGCTATATTTGAGTGAATTATTAGGTATTTTGATTACTTTCGAAGTTTAGTTGTCTTTTAGGTTACAGTTCAGAAACCCGCAGAATGGAGCTGTATGAGAAGAATTACCGAGGAGCCAGTAAAACTCTGCTGAATTTAGGCCTTTCACCATCCACAGTGTAGGAAATTTAATTACAAAGCCAACGGCGAAAGAACGAGGTCATTCTGATCTCGTATGAGGAAGTTATGGGCAAAGCCACATGGTGGCAAATTAGCTTGTGCTGCTAGCGCCCAGGCGCTAAGTTGGCTGAACCGTATGTGCTAATGTGCTAAGTGACGAGTTGGAGGTGCTAGAGTGGTTTGATGGGCTAGTGGCTAGCCTTGGTGGAGTAGTAGCTAGCTTGGGGAAGTCATATGGGATTAGGAAAGAGTTTGGAGTTGATATATCTTGTTGGAGTGGAATAAGGAAACTTAGCACATTTCCTAGTTCTACTAGGATTGTGAAAGTGGCTAACTCAAGTTCTATAGAAAGAAATCAGGCCTTTCTCGTGGCAAGCCTTTTGGAGAGGTAGCTATAGCATATATAGGAGACCCAAGGGATATTTGGGGGTCAGGTTCATGTATACAAGTTGGCTACACAATTGGGCTACACAAGAGGCAGCCGAACAAGTTTCACGGCTGGAAGGAAGCTCTTTTTAGAGAGTTTGCTGCTGGATAGGATTAGGACGTGATAGGTGCATAATTCACACATATAAAGTAGTTTTTCCTGAACCTTATTTGCTATATTTGAGTGAATTACTAGGTATTTTGATTACTTTTGTAGTTTTGTTAGTTTTTCAGGTTACAGTTCAGAAACCCGCAGAATGGAGCTTAAAAGCTAGAATCACCAAGGAGCCAATGAAACTCTGCTTAAAATAGGCCTTTCACATACCACAGTGTAGGAATTGAATTACAAAGCCAATGGTGAAAGAATTAAGTCATTATGATGAAAATTGAGGAAGATATGGGCAAAGCCCCGAAGTGGCTTATTTGGCCTACGCTGCCAGCGGCCAGGCGCAAGTGCGGCTGAAGCATGTTGCGGTAATGTGCTAAGTCATGATTTGAAGGGATAGAATGGTTTGATGGGCTAGTGGATAGCCTTGGTGGGTTATTAGCTATGTTTTAGACATCATATGGGTTTAGGAAAGGATTTGGAGCTGATATACCTTGTTGGAGTGAAATATGGATACTTAGCACATTTCCTAGTTCTACTAGGATTGGCTAAGTGGCTAACTCGAATTCCACATGAAGAAATTAGGTCTTTCTCGTGGGAAGCCTATAGTAGGGGTAGATATAACATATATTGAAGTCCCAATGGTTTATTGGAGGTCAGGTTCATCATCAAAGGCTCTAGCAACCAAGTTAGCCACAAGTTGGCTACGCAAGGAGAGTTTGAGACAAACTAGGATTCCAAAGGCTACACGCACTGAATTTCAGATTTGAAGACATATAAATAGAAAAGTATCCAGGAGTTTTTGGGGGGAACACGGTGAAACACAGCAGCAACAAGAGGAAGAAGACAGCAAGGGAAAAGGGGCGCTGGCCACTTTTCATACAGGCGATTCTGCTCAATCGTTCATCGCAATTCTTTCGGGTTTGATTTAATTTATCTCTTGATTGTTTTCCATGGGTTTTGAGAAACCCATGATGAGATAAACCCTTCTATATTGGTTAGGGATGTAATCTAATGTTTGAAGACATGTTTATCAATTGAATGGCGCATATTCCATGATTTCATGCTGTTTTTAATATCGTTCATGTTCTACTGCGTATAAATACATATGATTGATTGCTGATTTATTTGAGTTCGAAATTAGATAAATAAGCATTGACATCTATTGCTAGACTAGAGTTCCGAGATTCGGTATTATCGAGGGACTCCGGACACAAGTAGCATAGCATATTTGTTAACAATACTTAAAATTGCCATGCACATATGTGTAGAAGCTTGACCTAGGCTAAATCCTGTGGAGGTACTCACTTGGGTTGTTTATATTAACCTCAACTCACAAAGACCATAGCTATCATTGGGTTAAACTCGAGTGGAGGTACTCACTCAGGTTATCCAGTGCTAAGAATTCAAAGGGTGGAGGTACTCATTCTTTGATGATATTAGGAGTTTTGCCGAAGTAGACGAGATAACTGGCTACTTTAGGGTTCTTGGTATTACTAATGCATGATTGATTGGGTATGCTTTGATTGATAACATGTTGGATGACTGAAGATGAAACCTCTAACCAATGATTTCTCTCTTATTTCATAACCTTAATCACTTGCGTTTTTACTTATTTGCTTTAGTTTAATTTAGCTTAAAACACGATTAAAACCCCCTTTGCTACTTACTTACGTGACTGAAAATACACATATATTGCTGCCTCCTTGTGGGAACGAACTTGTTCTTACTCCTATACTTCATTATATTTTTAGACAATAAGAACTCGATTATTTTGGTTGATTTCGACACGACCAAGACGTTATCATATAAAAGTATACAGGGTTTTAAGACATCAAAAGGGGGAGAATATACACGGTGGAAAGAAGGCAGCAGCAAGGAGAAAAGGACAGCAGCGTTGGGAGGCTGTTGGCTACCATTGCAGCCACACTTCGAAGCTACAATCAATTCTTCGCTATCTATCCGGGTTTGATTATACTTTTCTTTATTGATTTCCATGGGTTTTGAGAAACCCATGATGAGATAAATCCTTCTTTATTGGTTAGGGATGTAATCTGAAGTTTGAAAACATGTTTATTAATTGAATGGCGCATATCTCATAATTTCATGTTGTTCTTAATATCGTTCATGTTCTACTAAGTATAATGATATATGATTGATTGCTGATTTGTTTGAGTCTAGAATCAAGTGAATAGGCATTGATATCTATAACTAGACTGGAGTTCTGAGAGTCGATTCTGTCGAGGGACTCCGGTTACAAGTAGTGTAGCATATTTGTTAACAATACTTAAAATTGCCATGCGAATATGTGTAGAAGCTTGACCTAAATTAAATCCGAGTGGCAAATTGCCTCGGGTTATTTAGATTAACCTCAAATCACAAATACCATAGCTATCATTGGGTTAAACTCGAGTGGAGGTACTCACTCAGGTTATCCGGTGCTAAGAATTCAAAGGGTGGAGGTACTCATTCTTTGATGATATTAGGAGTTTTGCCGAAGTAGACGAGATAACTGGCTACTTTAGGGTTCTTGGTATTACTAATGCATGAATGTTGAGTATGCTTTGATTGATAACATGTTGGATAACATAAGATGAAATCTCTAACCAATGCTTTTTCTCCCTGATACACATCTCTATTACTTGCATATTACCTTAGTTTAATTTAGCTTAAATCATTACAAAATCCCCCTGTTTACTTGTTTACGTGACTGAAATATATAGTAATCTATTGCCTCCTTGCGGGAACGAACTTGTTCTTATCCCTGTACTTCAATATATTTTTGGAGAGTAAGAACTTGAATATTTTGGTTGATTACGACACGACCAACCCAATAGTTGAAGAGACTGATAAAGTCTCTGACGAGCCTGAGGCAACCCCTCAGAGAACCGATTTCATGGCTAGAGCCCCATACCCAAGGTTGTTAGCACCTACTAGGAAGGAGTCCAATTTTAATGAAATAATGAAAGTTTTTAAGAAAGTCATGATCAACCTTCCATTATTAGATGCAATCAGGCAGATTCCTGCTTATTCCAAGTTTCATAAGGACATGTGTACGCGAAAGCGAAAACTTAGCGTACTTGGAAAGCTTTTCTAGCTAGGCATGTAAGTTCAATTATACAGAGTAGTACGTCCCTTAAGTACAAAGACCCAGGTTCCCCAATCATAGCTTGCACAATAGGAAACTACCGGGTAGAAAGAGCCTTACTCGATTTAGGAGCCAGTGTGAACTTACTGCCGTACCATGTGTACCTCCAGCTAGGACTAGGCGATTTGAAACCGACTCAGATGACTTTGCAGTTAGCTGATAGGTTTGTGAAAATTCCTCGTGGTGTCATAGAGGATGTTTTGATTGAAGTGGATAAATTTATTTATCCAGTGGACTTTGTTGTGCTTGATACCAGACCTGTGCCTGATCCAGAGAATCATATACCGGTTATACTAGGTCGCCCGTTCTTAGCAACATCTAATACGATCATTAACTGTCGTAACGGTGTTATGAACTTGTCTTTTGGTAACATGACTATTGAGCTGAATATCTTCAACATTAGTAATCAACCACCTAAGCTAGATGACCCCACCTTAGAAACCGTCAACATGATAGAGACCCAGTTCAGGAGTCATTACCAAACACTTTGATAGAAGACCCGTTAAAAAAATGTCTAGCCTTGGATTAGAGTTTGATGAGTTAGGCCCATCAGAGACCTTACCTGTGATTGTAGCTTCAGATTTGGATAGTGACCAAGAGAATAGGCTAGTAACCGTGCTTCAGGACAATAAGAAAGCTTTAGGATGGACCATATCAGATATTAAGGTAATTAGCCCAACAGTTTGTATGCACCAGATCCATTCAGAGGAGGAATCCAAACCGTCTAGGGAGATGCAGCGTAGACTCGAACCATTAGAAGATCCATTAGAGAAATGCCTAGCTAACTATAGAATTAATGGCGATAATGATAGTGTTATTAATAAAGTGAGCACTTTGTTAGGTTCTGCACCACCAGATTGTAATTTAGAAGAAGCAATTGACTATTTTCGAGAATCTGACGATCCGAAAATGAGGGAAATTGTTATTAGTCTATCTAGAGACACTGAAAACTCTAAGTTTGGGAGTGACTATCATTCTCCATGTGCTATACCATTAACTCTTAGGAAGGTCCCTAGCTTGGGACCTGACATATGCACGTCTGCCATTGTACAAGATCATCTTCGAGCTAGATCCACTGATCTTCCTGTTCAGAAAGAAGTTCAGTTGCCAAAAACCAATCCTCTGGTCGATGTGGTTTACCTAAATAGGGATCAAAGTGTGTTCAGATTGTTTATCTTCGTAGCTTGCTGTTGTTTCCTTCTATTGTGGATAACACTATTTGATTCAGATGATCCACAGTTGTTCCGATTATTGTTATATGATTTAAGGAGGTAACTTATGCTCATGCGACACGGTAGTATCTTTCCCTAATTCCTTTTCGTGCAGTGTTTAGAAACATTGAGGACACTGTTTATTTTAATTTTGGGGGTATTGGGAGACTTTTTAGGATTAATAAGATTTGGAATTTAGAAGCATGTGAACAATTCAGGGTGACACTGACCACTCTAGGTAGATGGAAACTTAGCCATTTTGCTATAAGGATTGGTGTGCCCAGCTAGATGGTCTATTCATAAAGGACACAGAGTTCAGGTGTTAGAAATAACATGATAGTTGTCACCACCACATCACGTTCTGTTTTATTATTTGCAATTTCGTGTTTCTCTGAGAGTATTGGTGGGTCCTAGCATCGACATGTTAATTAGCGCTGCAATGACATTTAGTGTGTTGAGATCATGCCCCACATGTATAATAC
The DNA here is from genome assembly GCA_023531435.1 of Papaver californicum. NCBI lineage: Eukaryota > Viridiplantae > Streptophyta > Magnoliopsida > Ranunculales > Papaveraceae > Papaver > Papaver californicum. The sequence goes on from JAJJMC010015051.1 coordinate 20,051, forward strand.
GTTAGTGTTTTAGAGTTATGTGTGTGGTCCCCCTGTCTCCGTCGCCTAAGCAAGCGTGGAATGCAGGATCCATGGGAACACATGTATTAGGTGTCAGAAGAAAAAAAAAGAAAAAACAAAGAAAAAAAAAAAACGAAAAAAGTTAGAAAAAAATTGAGAAAAAAATTGAGAAAAAATAGTATTTGGTATTTTAAAGTTCTCCCTGTCTCTGTTGCTTAAGCAAGCTTGGAATGCAGGATCCATGGGAACTTGTAAATATTTTAGTTAGTAGTAACCGTTGAAAATAAATGGGGAGTATCTCGACACACTAGGTTTCATCTCGGTACTGACCTTCAGACAGATATGGGACACATCGTTCGCCTTGGTCAACATTTACGATCTTCTACAGTCTACGTTCATCTTCTAAGTCTTTTCATGTGATGGGTGGTTAGATAACTGTCTGAGTAGAACTCTGTTGTCTTAGATATGAATTTTATTATGCTTGAGTTAACACTCATGTATAGTGATTGGATCCATAAAGGGTAATGGCCCCTATAGCCGAATATCTGAGTAGCCAACTAACTAGCTTGTTTAGTGTCTATCCTTAATCGTTCACGAGTTGCTAAAATCTAGAGTAAAGGTTTTGTGGGTATACCTCTTGTAAACCCTCACGAGACAAAACTCGTCCACTAGGGACACCTAGGGGTTTAACGGCTTGCTGCATATGTTAAATGTGGTCGGGATTCCTGCGAAAGTGAGTTAGGATTTTTACTTTATTTTTTAGAGTAGTTTGCTCAAGGACTAGCAAAATAGTAAGTTTGGGGGTATTTGATAGACACATTTTAATGTCTAATTTGCACCTTAATTTCTAGTGAGTTAGTATTCGATTTTGCGTTTATTACGTGTTTTTATGCTTTTGTAGGTACATTAGAAGAATAAAGATTTGTGGAAAAATCGGCTCAAAAAATGTTAAAGGCACCTGGGAAAGTGTTATTGACACCCCAAGAATGGATAAGGGGCACCTCAGAGTCGGCCCGGGTCAACTCGGTCAAACTCGGTCAACTCAGTCAAACCGAGTCACCAACTCATCGGAATCGGCAAAAGTCCGGAGAAAGTTCTGGACACGAGAGAATCACGAAATTGGTGGGATTTGAAGCAATTAGAAGTAACCCAATCACAATTGGAGTCCAGTACCATCGAGAAACAGCAAAAAATGCCGCGAAATTAGCTCAGAAAAGTTGAATTTGGCCGGGATTTGATACTTGTTCCTGTTTTGATTAGAAATCGGATTTATAAGGATTTTGCCGAGTTCTACTTGGTTTGGGACACTCCCAAGGGTTCCCAAAGCCTATATATATGAAGAGAGGGGCTTAGAAGCAATCACGCAGCCCTAGAGATCATACTAGCAGAATTCCGATCACCGCCGGTCACTGCTGCTGCACCGGCCGGTCACTGTTCTTCATCCCAGCCATCACCGAAGAAGAAGACTCTGTTACATTTATATTTGTTGCTAATTTGAACTGTCACCGTCACTGTTGCTTCTCTCTCTTTTCCTGTTTGAATCTCGTGGCAATAGTTGAACCCTGTCTTGGGACGTTTTTAAGCGTTGTTGTTTGACTGTTGCACCATTATTCAACCTTGTAATCGACTTTTTTAGCAATGAAAAGATCTTTTGAGCAAGTTTTCTTCACCATGAGCTAAGTTTATTTACTGGGATGATGGAGGAGGTTTTTCTCTCAATTTTATGTGGTAAGTCTATTTTTAATTAATTATTTACAATTCTTTACTTGTTAAAATTGCATAGTTTCGAAATAGAAAAACGGTTTCCATTCAGTAGTGGTGTTTTTGTTTGATGGGTCATGCTGGGTTGACAACCTCTGATGTCCCATGCTTGTGATTTACCTCTGCTTGTTTGCATAAAAACCTATTTTGGCAATATTTGAGCTTAATTTATTTAAAAGAATTGCATGATGAATCACATAAATTGTTGGAAATAACTGATTCCTGATTCCTGGTTTTCTCCATATTTTCTAAAAATCATATCTAGTTTATTTTCCTGGATTTTATTTAATTAGATTAAGTCAATTATTTTCTAAAATCATTACCTTCACAAGTTCGAGAAACGAACACTTTTTACCACTATGCTAAAACACATCACCTACCGATTGTTAACAAATTGTTGAGTTCAATTTACTTTGTCTACCATTTTATCTACTGAAATATTTGATATTTATCTTGTATCAAATAAGGGAAAAGCGTTCTAAGGAAAGGAACGATACAATTCTATCGGGGCCTCGTCATGAAGGCGGAAAGAAGGTTACCGCTAGCGTTAGAAGACAAAAGAGCGCTAGCCAATACTTCGAAGGAGGACCGAGTGCTCCACAAGCTGAACACTTCCAAGGAGGTGGACCAAGAGCTACCCAAGAAGAAGAAGAATAAACTGGTACAAAGAAACAACCAAGGAAAAGACGAGGACACAAGGTCCCCGACTCTCTGAAGATTAAGGTTCTACGAGAATGTCAAATCCCGAGGCTACCAAGAGATGGAGGCGATCTTTTGTTTGGCTACAAGGATTTTTGGTCCAAAGAAATCTACTCTACGAAAGTAATAATTATAAAACACCATTCTTAACATATTATCTTCTTATTCGTAGAAGTGTTAACTTTTATTGTAATTGTTTTCAATTCGTCGTGTATATTAGGACTATTCTAATGCGGTCCGTCTACTGAAACCTACTGTCGCACCATACAAGATGAACGACTGGCCATTGAAGGATGAGTGTCCTCGGTTCCCTGAAATTATAAAGAACTCGGGGTTACAAGCGGCCGTCGTAAACTCCATGTTAAAGCACGACCGGGTCTCGATATCGGCATTCATGGAGAGGTATTATCCGGACACCGATATTTTCCACATGCCGTGGGGAGAGATAACCATCACACCCGATGATATGGTACAAATAATAGGTATGACAGATCATGGAGAGGCGGTCAAGTTTGACTATGTGAAGTCGTTAAACTGGGACCAGCTTTATGTTTTGACCGAGAAGTGCTTTGGTTGGGACCGACAAACCTCCAACGAAGAGTTTGATCGCTGCGCTAAATACAAAACCAGGTAATTTAATATGGTTCATTCTGATGCAAAGGTTCAGATGCACCTTGGCTAAAGAGGCATCCAACCCAGAGTTCAGCGATGACCAGGTCAGAACTGCAGCAACCGCATATCTTTTGTGCGTTTTGGGATGTGTCATTTTCCCAAATGTTAGTGGCAACCGGGTTGACGCCAACCTGCTACAACTTTTGGATCCCATCCATAAAGTTAGAGACTACTAGTGGGGCACGACATGTCTTGCGTTTTTGATGGAAGAGATGAGGAAGGCATCCCGGGAGGAGACCAGACAAATAGCCGGGAACGTGAGCTTATTGCAGGTATTTTAGTAACTCCATTGATGGTTTGATTTTTATTTTTTCTTTATTCTTTAGCTCTTTCAATTTTCTCATACCATATTTGATATGTTCATTAGGCTTGGATCTACGATCATTTTCCCTCCCTGGAGTTGGAAAGACAGAAGCCGGATTGGGAGAATGGCACAACCCGAGGCCAAAAATACATCTTTTTGGAAAACCATTCGAAGTTCAAGGAGAAGGAGTTGATTGCTTTGAGGAGGAAGCTAGACTCAATGGTGTCCAGAGACGTATGCTTTGATCCCTATAGGGAAGAGCTAGCTAATTGTACTATACCTCGAAGGTCTGAGGTGGCCATGTACTTTGGACCATTGTGGCATCCAACATGATATGTCATCTATAATGCCTCTAGGGTCCTGCGTCAAATGGGTTATGTCCAAGAACAGGCATCACATTCACGGCATGTTTAAATTGGACGTGGTGAATTGTGTTTGTACTAAGGACACGATCCCATTTGTTTACACGCCCAAACCATCTGTTGAAGATTGGGACAGGAGAATGTAGTACATGATCCCCGAGGGGAGACCTGTAAATCGAGGTAATAAAGCATCCTCAGCCTATATGTTATGGTACCGAGAGCATTCTCATCCTAAAGTGATTCGTGAAGATAAAGGCAAGAGCACCGGGGTCCCGGAATATAGGTCCATCATCAAAGACAACCCGTCGGGCTTAGCAAGGCTGGTACTTTATGTTATTTCCTTTTGATTTTAGTATTACGGGTCAATATTATAGATAATAATCGTTTGATTTTTATTGCCTAAAAACAAAAGAAGAAGATTACGTTTTTATCGAACAAGATAGGTTCGTGCCTCAATGGGGGAGATAAAAACTTCCTTGACAACATTGATAACGAAGCTTATGCTATCCAGTTCGGAGAAACCGGTACGACCACGATGGCGACGAGGAATATAACTTCTAAGAAGACTAAACGTTCTCGCGCTTCAACGAGTGTTGCTCCTAGTGCGAATGTCCCTGCTCTGCAACCCAATGAGCCTGAAGCATCTGTTACTCGTGCTCCTCTTCCTAAAACCAAAAAAGTAAGGAATTAAGTTGTAATCGTTAAATTGAAGGATATTATTTTAGTGTTTAACATTTCCGGTTTTAAGGTATAACATTTGAGATGATTATATGTACTTCTTTTGAGTTATCATTTGGTTTGCCATCGATTTATTGTTAACAAGTTATGTTCTTCAAATTTTACATGTACAATCGGTAGTTAGATTTTTTGAACAAACTACCGATTGAGTAAATTCATCAGTAATCGGTAGTTTAAGAATTACTTAAACTACCGATTGTGTACATTCAGTAACAATCGGTCGTTTGTACAAAATTTTAACTACCAATTATAAGTGTCCAGGAGTTTTCAATTTGAGGCTACTTACATAATTGGTAGTTTAAAAAAAAATTAAACTACCGATTGTGCTTGTCCAAAATGTTGAAATTTTTAAGAAAATTGCAAAATCCAATTTGGGGATACTTATTATAATCGGTAGTCTAAGAATTTTGTAAACTAACGATTGTGAGTGTCTAGGAGTTTTCAATTTGAGGCTACTTATCATAATCGGTAGTCTAAGATTTTTTAACCTACCGATTGTGCTTGTACAAAATGTTAAAATTTTTAAAAAATCTCGATTTCCAATTTGGGGCTACTTATCATAATCGGTAGTCTAAGATTTTTTAAAACTACCGATTATGCTTGTACAAATGGTTGATATTTTCAAAAAAATCTCGATTTCCAATTAGGGGCTACTTATTAGAATCAGTAGTTTAAGAATTTCTTAAACTACCGATTGTGCTTGTACAAAATGTTGAAATTTTTCAAAAAATTACGAAATCCAATTTGGGGCTACTTATTATAATCGGTAGTTTAAGAATTTTTAAAACTACTAATTGTGCTTGTAAAAAATGTTGAAATTTTTAAAAAAATCTCGATTTCCAATTTGGGGCTACTTATTATAATCGATAGTTTAAGAATTTCTTAAACTACCGATTGTGCTTGTACAAAATGTTGAAATTTTTCAAAAAATTGCGAAATCCAATTTGGGGCTACTTATTATAATCGGTAGATATAAATTTTCAATTCCTACTGATTGTGAAAGATGAAGAGTTATCGATTTTGGAAGGTTTTAAGAAATTCAATTTGGGGCGACAATATTAATCGGTAGTTTAAGTACTCCATTGAACTCCCTACCGACTGTACAAAACTATAACTCGAAAAATCAATCTAAAACACTCTCAATTTCTAATTCAAAACTAACTCAAATAATTTTTTAATAACCAAATTCATCAACTAATTAATCAAAATTAACACTAATTAAGCAAGGATAGATTAGCCATCATATAAATTATATAGATAAAGGATGTATTGAGTTTTACCATCTAAACTTAAATGGTAAAGCTTAATTATCTGCCAAATTGGTATTTGGTAGTTTAGGACTGTGCTCTTAGGGATTCCGAGGAACTAGGCTCAATAAATTAAGTCATCAGTATTTTTCCTTTGTTGGCTTTTGTACTTACTGGTCACTTATCATTGGTTTTTATAATTTGTGATTTCCTACTAACATGAAATTCTTTAATGTAGTTCCTTAAGGTTCTGGTGATATGCAAAATGAGCTCACAGCGGTCTAGTTTTGTGCCTCCTCCTATATACATCCAAGACAAAGAGGCTCCTTCAGTTTGTTCTTTCTTTTCTAATTCATTTTGATGATCCATAACTGGTAAAGGTGAAAAGGGTGGAACAACTGCTGAGGGCGTTGTCACTTGTTTTTGACATTGGGTTCAAGCTCTTCTTAGACGGAGTAAAAGTTACATACCAGTTGAGCAATCCTTAGTATTTTTACTTGTTTTTGCCTCTTGTATAATTCATTATGTGGATCTAGTTGGATCACATGAACATGCTTATGATTTCAGTAAATTATTCCTACAGGTATATATCTTCATTTATGGATTTGCTTATAGGTTTTAGGTTTTCCAGACACGATACAGGTGTTCCATCTAGAAGCACATCAGGAGCTCTTATGTCTGCTCAGGCTAATTATAAAGGTTCTTATTTTATGACTTCACATGCTTCACTACTGAAGAAAAAAGACTTGCTTAACGAGGGCACGAGCCTGGAAGATGCAAAGAGAGTAAAGCGCAGCTGAAGAATAAATGGAAATATCTGGCCGTAACGTCGAAAAATCAATCAGCTTAATTATGAATTAAATTTTGTATGTTTTTATGTCAAATCTTCCTCTCTTAATTTATACTGACAGACACGCATATCATTTATTGTATATTTTTGCATAGAATTTTAGTAGTTGATTGACTCATAGAATCTCCCCTTTACTGTATATGATTTACTGCCAGACACGCATACAGATCCCCATAAATTCTTACCTTGATACTCCTTTATTGTTATTATCATCGGCCTGCTGTCTTACGGGTGCTCTCCCGGTTCACCTCTCTATATATAATAAGAAGAGGTCTGGGTTTCATTTTAGTTCTGAAATGGTAGAGTTGGTTTTGCCTAGTGTCTTAATGGCTGATCGGAAATGGGAAATTGGATTACCAGATCTAGTGGGAATATGTGGTCCGGGAAATATAGGTGTCATTCTTATCTCTTCTTACCCTATTTGTTTCTGTTCTTGTGATTTGTTTTTGATCAAAACAAATAATGTATTTGAGATCTAAGTACTGATGTACTTATCATAGGTTTGGGTAGGAAAATCTTGTATTCATTTGTTGAAGAAATGTAACCAAATAGATTGAGATAATTGAGTCAGTTATCAGACGTGCTATTGAAGTAGAAGAAACTACTCTATGCGCATAGGATTCCCTAGATAAGGAGAGTGTTAAACAAATAAAGGCATAACGAGATAATCAAACAAAGGTTTCCAAATCTTAAATTATTACATAAGATAAACAAATAGATTTTTAAGATCAATTTTTTTGTTCAAATAAAGTTTATGTGAAGCATCAAAATAGTATTGGGCTATTATTAACTTTCTCCACAATATAAGTAGATAACCGTCCGTCAGACACGAGCTAGTGACCCGGTATAATGATGAAGACGAACACATAGCGACCCGCACGACCCCCACGGCCCTGGGTAATTGGATGCTTGCTCGAGGTTGTTAATTCTATTGAATTCCGTATTGTTTATACTGTACGACAAAACCCAATGAAATATGGGATTGTCTATAACCAACAACAACTTTAGTGAACCATTTCCATCACTGTTTACATCATCATAAACCAGTACTTTACAATTAAGACGGCCGTCTCCAATCACCATGGAGGGTGTGAGTTACTCAATCCAGTTTCCAAATCTAAGTGGTATTTCAAAGTCCAGCCAGTTTACCCGGCGTCCATCTCGAAGACATCAAGAAAGCTGCCTGCACCTGCATTGTCCTGCACAATCAGTTGCAAGTGCTCCTTGTAAACATCAAAGTAATTGACTTTTTTTAATTTTCCGTCGATCACGTAAGGCAATTCTGTAAGATACTTGAATACTTCTTGATAAACTTCAAAATAAACTAAAAGGCCCTGATCATTCATCCAGTTCAAAGAACCATTCCAGTAGACACCGGGGATATTATAAACATCAGCCTGTGCTTGAAATTTGTCTCCGACTTTCTTCAAAATGCAAGTTTGGGAAGAGTAAATTTCAATTTGATAACCACGTTGTCTACTCCATAAACTTATGACTTTATAGAAAGTTTATTTCGATGGATCGAAAGCCAAACTAACTGAAGCAATCAAATTAAAACCGTATCTGAGAGGTATGCGTTTATACTGATCCGTGAACGGATTATAAAGGTAGTACGCACGTCCAATACTATTCGTTGGTATCTCGCCACTACACAGGAGTAGACCGTTGCAAGATTGTTCTATCTGTATACCTTCAATATATGGCTAGTCTAGACTAATTAGATTCATGATGAGTAAGTATTAACATTGTTAAGTAACACAGTACTACATCAAACCAGTTTGAGCGGATGGCGCCGAAAGGAAACGTTTCAAGTCATGGCCTGATGCAAATATATTACATTATTCATGGAAAAAGGAGACATGTGAAGACTCACCGAAGACAAAAACAGCCAACCACCAAGAAGGGATCTTCTGCAAGAAAATATTGTTTGCGATGACATCTGACGGGACAGTTATACAATACTGTATAGAACAAACGATATGGTCAACCTCTTCAAACCCTTATCCAGTTAATATATTTGAGATCTAAGTGCATATGTACTTACCATTTATCATTATCAAGAGTGGTCTATGTTACTGAGGCAGTACTGGTCTTTCTTTCATATTATTTTCATAGAGTTTTTTCATTGCTTTTGTGATACCATGGATAAGCAAGTTTATTTGTTTTTACTTTCTTTTTATTCTTCATCTCCTGTATTAGAAAAACAGGAGAAAAAATGTCACAAATGCTTGTAGCGCTTGGGTCTGAAAGAGAAAACGACCAAGGAATCCTCCCACAAGATGTTGATGTAATTTTAGAAAGTGGTAAATAAAGATTCGATTCTCGAACT
>JAJJMC010015053.1:0-11617 GCA_023531435.1 Papaver californicum
AGGAAAACAAGATGCAATAACTAAAAGAGAAAAAGACAGTAGAAAGTTACAGGATATTTAAAGAAGGAGAATAGTAACCGCCACAAGATGGGAGAACGAGATAATCAGAAAAGATTTGATTTCATAAAAAAGAGAAAGTGTAACTGACATAATCATGTGCATAAAAGTAATAAATACAGAGCCAGCGGAAAACTCGGAGAACGTGCGGAAAAGAAACTGACAAGTCCTTCTCTATTTTTCAAAATCTCGGATCGACCGTTGGATGATTTTGTAAAAAAGAGAAGAAGGGGGCAAATTGTTAGTAAATTAAAGAAGCACGACACGTGGAAGAGGATCAAGTAAAGAAGCATCTAGATTAAAAAAGGTGAGAAACACAGGATCACTATCAAAGATATCGAATATCGAAAAGGCATGAGATGTTTCCTGAGCAAAGAGCTGCATGAGTGACACATAAGATCGAGAAAGCTGAACACCAACGAATAAAACAAACAGCATTGATTGATAGCTGTTCGGGAAAGCAAAAAGTTATTAATACTATATTATTTTATGATCGAGAAAGTAAAAGATAATAATTACTCTATTCTTTTAAAGATCGAGAAAGTAAAAGATAATTATTATTATATTATCTTAATGATCGAGAAAGTAAAAGATAATAATTACTCTATTCTTTTAAAGATCGAGAAAGTAAAAGGTAATTATTATTATATTATCTTAATGATCGAGAAAGCAGATTATAATAAATACTCTATGATCGAGGCCACAGAAGTCTTAAGGGATAAGGAAACACGTGTCGGACATATAAAGTATCGAACCAAGAAGCTGTTAAGAACGATCTGTCATCTATACGATCGCACCAAATAAAGATAAAGTACAAGGACGATAGATACATCGAAACAAGATGGATCGACCCAGAGAAGAATTGATCTAGAATCAATGACTAAGCTGAAGAAAACGACACGTGGTATAAAAAGCGATCAGAAAAATATATCTATAAATAGAGAAGATCAAACAACGAATAGGAGGACGGAAAAATTAGGAAGAAAAAACCTGAGAGAGGGAGGAGAAGAAATTTTTAGGTACAAACCTATGTGAAGTAATTGTATAATGTTTGAATTTCTGTATTGAATGGAAAAGTGTAAAGATTATAAACCCAGAAATTATAAAACCTAGATGATTTATTGTATTGAGCTTAAACAATTTATGAAAAAGATGATTCTTTATTACTTTAAAAGATAGTTCTTTGTTATTCGTTTACATTTATTTAACTTGTATCCAAGAGTTTGATTGGTTGTTTAGCAAAAGGAATTTTTGGCTTAAACAATTTGGCGCTAGAAACAGGGATGAAAAAAGGATTTATCCTACCTGATAAATAAAAAAGGGATTTTTTTTTTTATGAATCATCTAGGGAAGAATTTTTTTTTTTTTTTTTCTTTTGTAAGAAAATATGGGAAAATTTAATTTTACAAGATATGAAAAATAAGGCTTATTTACATAAGTATGTTTTATTAACGTGAAAAATACCTTGTGAGGAACAAAATAGATAAAAATATGAAACAAAAATTTTTTGAAGGAGGAAAAGCTGGATATGTGATAGGGAAAATTTATAGTTAAAATAATAATAAGAATCTCTTATGATTTAATAGATAAGAGTTCATTTGACTAATTTTTTGAGAAATTTTTAGATATCGAGGAAGGAAAACGATCGAGAAGGCACAAGATAGTGAAGAAGCATCAAATTCTAGAAAATATGTCTCAAGACGCGAATTCTGGGAATCAAAATAGTAATGAAGGCTTGGAAAATAGACTAGAAGAAGGAAGTGATTCAGGACAACAACAAAATATTGAGGGAAATCATACCCCAAGTCCAGAATTGATGTCAAATACTGTGGTTCAGAATTTCTCTTCAGATCATGAGAGTTCTCGAAGAAAGACACGACAAATACAGGACCTATTAGAAGAAATAAAGGAAATAAGAAAGGAGCAAAGAGCAAGCAACCATCAAATTGAGTTACTAGCAACCGAAAATCAAGTTTTAAAAGATGTAATTCAGCGAGAACAAAGACCAACTGTGACTGGAGTACGAAATCAGGAGCCGATGTCGAGTAGACAAATATCAAGAAATGAACAGCGGAATCCAGATCAAAGAATAGTGTTAGCAGGATCGACATCTCGGGTCAGAAGACAACATGAAAATAATTTCCAACGAACCCAATGGGAAACATGTTTGGAAGCGATGGAACAAATGAAGGAGGAAATTAAAGGATTAAAAAATAAAGAGGGGGGAAGGATAGAAGAGGTATTGAAAGAAGCAAAGCGAACACCGTTAGCACAACATTTAACGCGCGTATCATTACCAAGAGAATATAATATTCCAGCGTTTGAATGTTACGATGGAACCAAGGATCCAACATCGCACTTAAAGTATTATAACCGAGTAATGACGCGATGGGACGGTCATGAAGCAATCATGTGCAGATGTTTTCCGTCAAGTTTAACAGGGACAGCATTATTATGGTACGACAGGTTACCGGAAAATTCTATCAATAATTATGCACAACTGGCCAGAAAATTTTTAGAGGCATACATGTATAATAGACCAATTGATTCAGGGGAGGACAGACTTTATTCTTTAATGTCATGGCCGGAAGAATCGATCCGATCATATACAACTAGATGGCATTCAATATGTCAAGCAATAGGTGATTTAGACCCTATGACAGCTATAAACCATTACAAATGGGGGATTGTAGATCGGAAGAGTCAGCTCTTCGTTGAAATCCATCGAAACAATCCAAAAACTGAAGGCAAATTGAGAGAAATAATAGAAACATGTGCAAGACTCCAAGATATACAGGATCAAGGATCGAGAATTAATTCTGAAAATCAAGGAAACACAAGGAGAACAAATTCAGTTGAAGAATTACCAGAACAGAAAAGGAAATATCCTCCAAAAGTTGAATCAAAAGAATCAAAACATCCTCGACGAGGAAATGGAAAAAATTTTTCTCAACAATTTCGAGAAAGAACTTTTACCAAGCTTAATGTTTCATATTTCAGGTTATTCAACATTTTGAAGAATCGACCAGGTTTTCAATGGCCAATAACTAAGGGAAATCAACCGGAACATACACAATACTCCAAAGACTATTGTGAATACCATAACTACAAAGGACATACAACAGACAACTGTAGAAATTTTATAACGTTGGTACAAAGAATGGTCGATGCTGGAGAATTAAAGGAATTTGTTCAAAAAATTGAACCATCAGAAAAATATGATGAAGGCAAAGCAATACATATTCCATATAACAAACAGACAATTAATATGATTTCATGTGTGGAAAAGTGTGATACAGATTTGAATATAGCAATCAACAAGAAGTTGTGCAAGAGAATTCGGAACCACGAGGCCTTTAGAGTTCAAGGAAGGCAAGTAGAGTTATGGGAGGATTGGATGGCACATCCATTAACATTTTCTGCACAAGAAGTAAATCAAGAAATTGAAATGCATAATGACCCTCTTGTGTTGACGTTATTGATATCTGGTTGGAATGTCAAGAAAATACTCTTGGATGGGGGCAGTTCATTAAATGTGATGTTCTACAATACATTTTGTAAAATGGGTTTTAAACAAGATCAACTCATCACTTCACGATTTGTCATTTATGGATTTAATGGGATATCGTCCAAGCCAAAGGGAGAAATTAATCTTGAAGTATCGGCTGGACCGATCAACATTCTGACAAGATTTAGTGTTGTGGATGCACCATCCCCGTACAATGTTATAATAGGAAGACGATGGGTTCATCAATTAAAAGGTGTAGTATCAACTTATCATCAGTATCTATGATTTCCAACACCGCGAGGAGAGATGGAGATAAAGGGTGATCAAGAAGATGCTAAACTTTGTGTAATGATGGAGACAAGAATAAATGAAGAACGGGAGCATTTACAATGTAAAAAGAAAAAAGAATCAAGAATTAAAGCAAAGGAAGAGGAAATAAATCAATACCTAGAAAAAAATGCAAAAAATAAAATAGAAAGTGACAAAGGAGAGAATAGCAAAAATCAAGAAAATTTGGAAAATCAGCCGCAAAAAGGGGCTAAGTAGCAATTAAAGGGAACCCCAACTCCAATTGGGATTCCAAAACCAGTTTTCACCCCAGTAGAGCAAACAAAAATTATAAACATCGGCACCATAGAATGCCCCAAGCAAGTGCGAATTGGGACGTTAATAAAATCAGATGTGGAACAACAGATAGTCAAATTGCTTTGTGAATATATGGATGTGTTCGCTTGGAGAATAGAAGACATGCCGGGGATCGATCCCAGCATCGTCCAGCATGAATTAAACATACATCCTGATGCAATTCCTTTTCGCCAACGGATACGAAAAGTCGCACCAGAATATCATGAACAAGTGGAAAAAGAATTAGCAAAACTTTTAAGTGCAGGATTCATTCGAGAAGTAAGATACCCTACATGGATTTCTAATATGGTAATTGTCCCGAAGAAGAACGGTGGAGTAAGAATTTGTATAGATTTTACCAATCTAAATAAGGCATGTCCAAAAGATAGTTACCCGCTCCCAAACATCGACCAACTAGTAGATGCTGTTGAAGGACATGAGATGTTATCATTCATGGATGGACAATCTGGATATAATCAGATAGCGTTAGCAGAAGCGGATCAGGAACATACATCGTTCTTCACTCCACGAGGATTGTATTGTTACACCAGAATGCCATTTGGGTTACGAAATGCAGGAGCAACATATCAACGTTTAGTGGACGCAATATTCAAACCATGGATCGGAAAAACTTTGGAAGTTTATGTGGATGACATGTTAGTAAAAAGCAAGTTATCTGGTGATCATTTGCGAAACCTGACTGAAATTTTTGGTGCACTACGAAAGTATAAGATGAAAATAAATCCATAAAAGTGTATTTTTGGTGTTACATCAGGGAGATTTTTAGGATACCTGGTTACAAAAGATGGAATTCAAGTTGATCCAGCAAAAATACAAGCAATAACGGATATGCCATCACCAAACTGTATAAAGAGTGTACAGAAGTTAAATGGGTGTTTGGCTGCACTAAGTAGATTTATTGCAAGGTCATCAGAACGATGTAAACCCTTTTTTGATGTACTTAAGAAGAAAAATAAATTTGAATGGAACGATCGTTGTGAGCAAGCATTTCAAAGTATAAAATTACATCTTGCCACCTTACCAGCATTACAAAAACCAGAACCAGAAGAAATGTTAACTATGTACATAGCAGCAACAGAAAATGCCATTAGTGGAGTAATGGTGCGAACGAATGAGAAAATCGAGAAACCTGTATACTACATCAGCAAGACTTTGAATTCAGCAGAAAGAAATTATACAAAGATTGAACAATTAATTTTGTCAGTGGTATTTGCTACTCAGAAGTTACGCACTTATTTTCTCACTCATTATGTTCGTATTTTAACCAAAGCTCCATTGGAATCAGTTTTAAAGAATACAGGGAAGGTAGGAAGAATAGCAAAATGGAACGCTCAGCTAGAACAATACAACATTGTTTATGAGTTACAAACTGCGCAGAAATCCCAAGTTCTAGCTGATTTTTTAGCAGATTTTCCAATCGAGGAAGAGTATGAAATTCAAGGACTACCGGGGTGCGAAGAAGAAGAACCAGTAGAGATACTAGATTCAAATAGTTCACAACGATGGGAGGTTTTTGTTGATGGGTCGCGAAATAAAGAAGGAGCAGGAATAGGTATCGTGATTACAGCGCCAAAGGGAGAACGTATGGTCCACTCATTTCGACTTGAGTTCGAAGAACATACGAATAACATAGTAGAATATGAAGCAGTGGTCCATGCTCTCAAACTCATTATTGAATTAGGAATAAGTGATGTAAGACTCACCAGTGACTCGCAGCTGGTGATTAGACAGATCGAGTTAAAATATCAAACGGTCGATGAGGACTTGGAACGATACAAAAATCTTGTACAAAGTTTAACAGTTTGTATTCCAAATATTATTTTTCGACATCTGTCTCGTGAAAAAAATCGACATGCGGACGCACTGGCATATATCTCATCCATGATAAATGATCCAAATACTAAAGCACTAAAAATCGGGAGAATATATGAGCCATCCATAAGAGCACAAGTATTAAATAACATAGAAAAAGACGGTATCGATGACTCAGCCATATAAAATGCCACATCTCCATCGCAACAAGAAAATGATCAACCAAGTGAGCCAGATTGGAGAGTCCCGATACATCAATATTTACAAACTAAAGAATTACCAACGGATTCTAAAGAAGCAAGGAAAATTCAACTTAAATCAAACAGCTACCAACTCAGAGATGGAATTCTTTATCGACACTCTTTTCTTGGACCATCATTTCGATGTTTATCACGGAAAGAAGGATTACGAATTCTCAAAGAAATACATTACGGAGATGCAGGAAACCATAGCGGAAGACGATCGCTAGCATTAAAAGCCAAGATGCAGGGTTATTATTGGATTTCCATGTTGAAAGATTCGGAAGAAATGGTTCGAAGGTGCGAAGAATGTCAACGATTTGGTAAGAAAATCAAAGCACCAGCTACGGAATTAAATTCAATACTTAGCCCATGGCCATTCGCAAAATGGGGAGTCGATATAGTTGGACCATTAGCTGAAGGCACAAAGAAAAGAAAATACTTAATTGTGGCCACCGATGATTTCACCAAGTGGGTAGAAGCAAAAGCACTAGCGCGAATCAGAGACACTGATATTTTTACATTTTTATTCGAAAATATCATCTGTAGGTTTGGGATTCCAGCAGCGATAGTTTCTGATAATGGAAAACAATTCCAGGGGAAGAATATCGATATGTTATTTGAAACATATAATATTCAAAAACATAAATCTACACCTTTTTACCCACAAAGTAATGGGCAAGCAGAATCCACAAATAAAACAATTGCAACAAATCTGAAGAAAACATTGGATGGACATTATAATAGGTGGTGCGAACAATTACATAATACATTATGGGCATATAGAACCACGAGAAAAGCTTCAACTGGAGAATCACCATATCTTCTTGCTTATGGAACAGAAGCAGTAATACCAACAGAGGTTATTTTGCCTACAACCAGAACAGAAGCATGGGAGAAAAACCTAAATTCAGATCTCATGTTACAAAAATTGGATAACTTGGAAGAAAGAAGAGAAGTGGCACTCCAAAAAATGGAGAATTATCAAAGGGGATTAGCTCGAGAATACCATAAGCGTGTAAAATCCCGAAATTTTGTCCAAGGTCAATATGTCCTCCGACAAATAACAGAACATCAAAGGGACAAAAGAGCAGGAAAATTCGCACCAACATGGGATGGACCATATGTGATTCAAGCACTGGCAGGACAAGGGTCGTACTATCTTCAGAATTTGCAAGGAGAAATTTTAAAGCATCCGTGGAATGCACAATATTTAAAGCTTTACTATCTGTGAATAACACCGCAAAAAACAGGTACATAAACAATTAATTCATTAATTTCTTTTATAATCACTCCAGGAGCATCGTACCATGGAGAATTTTATAATTCCATTAATCCCGGGATGTCATATACTTTGAACCCAGGAATATCAAATCTTGGAGATTACCATGATAATCAAAATTCCATTAATCTCGGAATTTCATATACTCTGAGCGCTCAAAATCAATCCAGAAACATCATATTCTGGATATCGTTGCGATTGACGACATAATCATACACAAAAGGTGAACATTATCCTTAGAGAATTTTATTAACAATGAAATTCTTATCAAGAAGGGGTTCCTAATTATTGGTTTATCAATTTTCAGAGTACAGTTCGGGACCAACCCTGTATCTTACCCCTGGCCCGGGTTTGTTTCGTATGTGTGGGATCTCGAACAACATGATTTGAGGTAAAAAGTACTTCGATTCATGGGACTTAGAAAATCATATGATAGCCAAAAAGATTACTTAATCATATTTTCTTGTGCAGGGAACAGCATAAAAGGCAAGTCTAAAAATTACAAAAGAAAATCTTTGAAAAAAAACACACAAAGTACAAGATGGAGGAGTTAACAGAAAATGAAACTACAAAGAATATAATCAAATATCAGGAAGACCGGATCGAGATGGTGGAGGAGGAACTGCAGGCACAGGAGCGCGCTTATTAAGCACTGAGGGATCGGATTTTGCACGATCTAAAGCAGTATTGAAGGACATCGCAATCTTCGTTTTAGCCTCTTGCCTGACCCATTGCACAAAATCACGCCCAAAGTTGATTTCTTTGTGAAGCTCTTCGATCTTTTGCTGATCTATTGCTACTTGAGTACTAAGATGTGATGATTGATTTTTCTCTTCACTTAATTGTGCAATTAATGAATCAATCTCTCGATCACGAGCATTAATTTTAGAAAGTTCAGTAGATAGTCGAGCATGTAAATTCTCAATTTTTGTGGCGCTAAGAGTCACATTATATTCAGAAGTCTTTAACTCTTGAGTAATCTTTTTCACTGAATCTTTTGCTGAGTTAAGCTCAGTTTCTGCTTGTGTTGCACGATTCTTAGCCTCATTTAACTTTGTCTCCAGTTCTGAAAATACAAGAAAACATCAGACAAATTTTATGATATCAAGAGCTATAAAATCAGTTAAACCAAAAATGTACCTCTGACAACAGATTTAAACTCTAATTCTTTGTGAGTTAGCAATTTTACAACTTCTCGATATTTTGATTCTGCTTTATTACGCCTCCAAATGGCTAAATCAGAACTATCGTTCAGTTGAGTCAGTTTATCTCTAACCACATTCATCTCTTTGAAAACTTCCCTTGCATGGTTATTCAATTGTACCATTCTACGTTCGATCCTAAATAATGTCTCCATATTTTCCACTGGACCTAGTATAAAATTTAAAAGTTTCATATAAATCAAGTAAATAAAATAGTAATTGAAAAGGAATGAAAAATAAACCTTGATTTTGATTCTGAAGATCTTGATTGTGATCTTCAATAGTTCGGAGACGATCCTGTTGTTGCTGATATTGATCATTATGTTGATGTTGAAGCTGTTGAAGTTGTTGAAGTTGTTGTTGAAGAAGAGTATTTTGCTGTTGTAATTCATCATTCACCTGTTGTAAGGAGACATTCTTTTCCTTCATCTCCGCTGATTCTTTCCTGAATATCAATCTCATCATGGTAGCTCGAGCTTTATAAAATTTATAACCACTGAACAGACAGTCATTACCATATTGAAGCTGGGCTAGAGCCTGTTGTGGAAGTGAATATAATGAACTATCAGACAGAGTCAAGACTTCATTGAAGGTTGGAGGAGGCTTTACAGGAAATCTCTGCTCAAAAACATCACTCTTGGACCATGCATCCAAAGCTTCGTCCATGGGGATCGCACTAAGTGAATCCTTGAATCGAGACATGAAGCCAGAATCAGATTTGATAATATCAGGATTAGATGAAATATTCCAAAGCTCTTGAGAAAGAAACCATTTATATGCTTCTTCTTCATCCCCAATTAAATTGAAACCTTCACTGGAGATTCGATCGGAAATAGACTTCAGAGTAGAAGGATCGGCACTTGGAATTGAAGTATCGACCTCAACAGCAACAGAAGGAGATCGAACCAAAATTTCAGAAGGGGCGATCGATTCTACAATTACTTCAGAAGTCCCTTCGACTTCACAAGGGATCGAACTGGAAGGAGGTATCGAACTGGAAGGAGGGATCGAACTGGAAGGAGGGTTTTCATCTTCAGTACGATCAGTAATGTTAACTTCATCAACAATGGCGGTATCAGCCTCAACATTCATGTTTCCCATACCACCAATTGGAAGTATCTCGGCATTATCTTTCTCCGATGAATTCTTTTCTTCAGAATGAGATACTTCATTCACTACATCAATAAGATCATCAATAACAATATCATCTCCCTCTTCTTGAGGAAGGCCAGAAAAAGTTTCCAATGCACCATTATCAGGTACAGGGGAATCAAGCACGAAATCAAATGGAAGTGGAGAAACAACGTTATAAAAATTGGATGAAGTACCAGAAGAAGGTGCAACCATAGGATTGGATCGTTCCGATACCACA
Organism: Papaver californicum; assembly: GCA_023531435.1. NCBI lineage: Eukaryota > Viridiplantae > Streptophyta > Magnoliopsida > Ranunculales > Papaveraceae > Papaver > Papaver californicum. The sequence goes on from JAJJMC010015053.1 coordinate 10,118, forward strand.
ATTTCTGCTGGCATCGAGGAAACTGGAATAACATCGATAGGATCAAACTGATCCAATGGAAGAGCAACCATCGAGCTTCCTTCTCCCCTATTCGTACTGGGAACCATCTCTCCTATAACCTCGGTTGAGAGTTCAAGAGTTCTGGGCCTCTTTTGCTTCCTCTCTGCTGCGAGAACTAATTTTCGCTTTCCTCTACCATCAACTCCGGGTTCGATCGTTTGTTCATCCTCGACGATCTGTTTATTCTCGACGATTTTAATACCACGATCAGGTGGAGGAAGAGGGATTCCGATATCCAAAGAAGGATCGACCTGAAGTCAAAAAAAATAAAATAAAAAATAATAATAAATAAAAATATTTAAAGAAGTCATTAAAGATCGATACACTATAAAGAAATGGTATCAACTAAGAATTCCGAACCTTGAAGTCAAATTTATAATCATCAAAGTTCAATTTCCAGGGGCAATAGTTCGGAAAGCAGTTGCGAAGATGTTGAATTTCACTAGTAGGGAGATCACCATATACCCAAGGTCCCTCGATCAGAATAGGAGTACGATACCACCTATAATCATGTTCTCGACGAATTCTCTCATTCGAAGGAAAATCAGCATTAGTGAATGGGGCTACCTTGATTCTGGGGTCATCAACTTCTCGAAGAAGAGGAAACCCTTGGGAGCGTTTGCGAACAGGACTAACACTCCATTTAACAAAATTCTTAACAGTAATACCATCACCATAAGTATTCTGGAAATTCTCAGGCGTATAATTAACACGTTCCGAGGGATCGGGAACATAGCAAGTAAGACGGGTACGACCCTCACTGCGAAGGGTACATTCATTGAGAATCCGCCACCAGTTACCATTATACTGTGTGATGGAACGAAGTTGAGTATGTGGAGCCCTGCTGCGAGTAGCAAGAACTGTGAATTGGAAAGGGTTATTTTTCTCATACAGAGGAAGATGAAGACCAGCTTCCAACGCACCAACAGAAATTAATAATCTATGATGGGTATATTGAAATTTTCTCATCGAATCATAGGTCATCATATCGGAAGTACTATCCGCAAAAGAAACTTTAAACCCTTGAAGGTTATGTCTTCTTTTAAATTCTTCAATATCCATGGATCGATAGCTATAAGATGACATTGACCGTTTACTTTTGGGGGCAACATTAGGAATATCGGGAGAAGAATCCCGTACGGTGCGAGGTACAGCAGGAGAAGGAGTAGCAATAGATGAATCTCGACGGGAAACAGCGTATTGAGATGAAGAAGTCCTACTTGATCTCCTGTTTCCACCCTGGTTGCTGGTAGTGTCAGATTTCCTTGGAGACATATTGAAGATCTGAGCAAAAAGAAACGAAAGAAAGAAAAGATTAACATATGAAGAAATTACATATTAATAATTACAGTGTAAAAAAGAGTCTCTTTATTCATGCATAACCTGAGAATCACAATCTTTTCACTACATCAATAGACCCACAGCCATAAAAAGAAAATT
>JAJJMC010015056.1:0-5000 GCA_023531435.1 Papaver californicum
TTGTTGCTAATCATTTATTAGCAAAAATTGAAAAGCTCAACATCAGGGGGGAAAAAGAAATAATAGTAACTTGGTCCCGGGCATCTACCATTATACCCACAATGATCGGCCATACAATTGCTATTCATAATGGAAAAGACCATCTGCCTATTTATATAACAGATCGTATGGTGGGTCACAAATTGGGAGAATTTGCACCTACTCTAAATTTCCGGGGACATGCGAGAAGCGATAATAAATCTCGTCGTTAATGTTAATAATAATAAAGTTAATATGGGTGCTCGTCGTTCATTAGTGGGAGGTTAACCTTATGATAAAGAGGGACCCAGATGTGGAAGTATCCGCTTTAGGTCAACATATATGTATGTCTGCTCACAAAGCACGAAGAGTAATCGATCAGATTCGTGGGCGTTCCTACGAGGAAACACTTATGATACTAGAACTCATGCCTTATCGAGCATGTTATCCTATTTTTAAATTGGTTTATTCAGCAGCAGCAAATGCTAGTCACAATATGGGTTTCAAGGAAACAGATTTAATCATTAGTCAAGCCGAAGTCAACGAGGGTACTATTGTGAAAAAGTTAAAGCCTCGAGCTCGAGGACGTAGTTATCCGATCAAAAGACCCACCTGTCATATAACTATTGTATTGAAAGATATATCTAAAGATCAAGACTATTTCATATGGTTAAGAAAAACGGGATATGTATATATAGATAAATATACGGATGTTAGAGAGAGGTATCTATGTATGGTAGAGCACGAAAGACTAAAATGGGCTAATGAAGAAAGCGAGGGTGTATGGGACAAAAAATAAATCCACTTGGTTTTAGACTTGGTACAACCCAAAAGCACCATTCCCTTTGGTTTGCACAACCAAAAAGTTATTCTGAGGGTCTACAGGAAGATCAAAAAATACGGGATTGTATCAAGAATTATGTACAAAAAAATATGAGAATATCTTCGGGTGTAGAGGGAATTGCGCGTATAGAGATTCAAAAAAGAATCGACCTGGTCCAGGTCATAATCTATATGGGATTTCCAAAATGGTTAATAGAGGGTAAACCGAGAGGAATTGAAGAATTACAGATCAATGTACAAAAAGGTTTTAATTCTGTGAACCGAAAACTCAACATTGCTATTACAAGAATTGCAAAACCCTATGGAGACCCTAATATTCTTGCCGAATTTATAGCTGGGCAATTAAAAAATAGAGTTTCATTTCGAAAGGCAATGAAAAAAGCTATTGAATTAACTGAGCAAGCAGATACAAAAGGAATTCAAGTACAAATTGCAGGACGTATCGACGGAAAAGAAATTGCGCGTGTCGAATGGATCAGAGAAGGCAGGGTTCCCCTACAAACCATTCGAGCTAAAATTGATTATTGTTCGTATACAGTTCGGACTATTTATGGGGTATTAGGCATAAAAATTTGGATATTTGCAGACGAGAAATAATCAAAGATCTCTTCTTTTACTTTTCTATCTAGCACTGGACAAAAAAAACCTTTCATTTTTTTCTCTTTAATCTAAAATGATTAATTTCAAATCTTCTAATTCTATAGGGTTAAATAAAAATTAGATTGACCCTTTGGTATAATTGCTATGCTTAGTGTGTGACTCGTCGGTTTTTTTAGTTTAGATTAGATTAAAAAAGGAAAGGACGGCCCCAAAGTCTGAACTAAGAACTATGTAACTAATAACCAGCTCATTGCTTCGTATTATCGGGATCCAAAGAAACAGTCACTATATGATGTATTGATCATATCGTTGTAGCAACTGAAATCTTTTTTATATTACATATACATAAAAGAAAAACCAATCTGATCGTGGATTGTGATGTGAAACAAAAAAAAGGATGTGGATAAATGGAAGGGGGAGAGAAAGAGAGAAGGAGAATATCAATGATATATGATTCCAATATGTATGGTCTATGAATAATCTCATACAAAGGCAGTGTAATAAAGCATCAATATGGATTCGGCCATAATCATAATTAATCATTAAATGAATCCGGTTCATAGGAAAAAGAAATACAAATAAAAGAGAGCTTCGAGTCAATAAAGACTGAGTAGATTGACTCAGGAACAACAAATTGAATTAGGAGCTCCGTTGCAGAGTTCAGGCCTAGCCATTAACCAAGAAGTGATGGGAACGACGGAACCTATGACTGCAGAAGATTCCATTGAAAACGAATCCTAATGATTCATTAGGTGGGATGGCGGAAAGAACCAGGAAACCTATTCATTTATTCTGAGAGGTCAAGGACTGACCCTACGAATTAAACAGATATTGAAAGAGTCAATATTCGCCCGCGAAGGCCTTATTGGATTGCTAAGTTTTTTGGATTCAATAAAGGTCAAAATAAAGATTCGTAAAAAAAATTCTATATTCTAGAGGTATATTTCCGGTTGTATATAAAACCCAAGATATATAAATTTTTACGTGACAGATTAGATCTCAAAAAACCTATGATTCAGTCTATTAGAAATTCAATACATATTCGTAATATTATGGAATCATTTCATTCGCGAGGAGCTGGATGAGAAGAAACTCTCATGTCCGGTTCTGCAGTAGAGATGGAATTGAGAATAACAAACAACCATCAACTATAACCCCAAAAGAACCAAATTCCGTAAACAACATAGAGGAAGAATGAAGGGAATATCTTACCGAGGCAATCATATTAGTTTCGGTAGATATGCTCTTCAGGCACTTGAACCGGCCTGGATCACATCTAGACAAATAGAAGCAGGGCGACGAGCAATGACACGATATGCGCGTCGTGGTGGAAAAATATGGGTACGTATATTTCCAGACAAACCTGTTACATTAAGACCTACAGAAACGCGTATGGGCTCGGGGAAGGGATCTCCCGAATATTGGGTATCTGTCGTTAAACCGGGTCGAATACTTTATGAAATGGGTGGAGTATCAGAAATTGTAGCCAGAGAAGCTATTTCAATCGCTGCGTCCAAAATGCCTATACGAACTCAATTCCTTATTGCAGAATAGGGATGTGCAACCAAAGGAAAGGAGTCTTTGTGATGAAAAAACAAACAACCGCAGGCCTTTTTTTCTGGACAAAAAATATTTCTTTTTTCTTTTGCCCTTTCTTTGCATTGAAAGAAACGATAAAAAATAATGATATGATTCAACCTCAAACCCTTTTAAATGTAGCGGACAACAGTGGGGCTCGAAAATTGATGTGTATTCGAATCATAGGAGCTAGTAATCGTCGATATGCTCATATTGGTGACGTTATTGTTGCTGTAATCAAAGAAGCAGTGCCCAATATGCCTCTAGAAAGATCAGAGGTGATCAGAGCTGTAATTGTACGTACATGTAAAGAACTTAAACGTGACAACGGTATGATAATACGATATGATGACAATGCCGCAGTTGTCATTGATCAAGAAGGACATCCAAAAGGAACTCGGGTTTTTGGTGCGATCGCTCGGGAATTGAGACAGTTGAATTTTACTAAAATAGTATCATTAGCTCCTGAGGTATTATAAATACTATCTAGAATAAAGACTAATAGACAAGCCCGTGATATGATAGAGTAGGGTCTTGGGAATGAATTAAATTAATTTTGTAGATTATGTATCACGTATATCCCTTAACTTTATAATAAAAAAAATAACGAGCATGTTGATTATATTAAACTCGGAGGCACCAATAATTATAGTTCATCATGGGTAGGGACACAATTGCTGACATAATAACTTCGATACGAAATGCTGACATGGATAAAAAAGGAACGGTTCGAATAGCATCTACGAATATTACCGAAAACATTGTGAAAATCCTTCTACGAGAAGGCTTTATCGAAAACGTGAGAAAACATCGAGAAAGCAACAAAAATTTCTTGGTTTCAACCCTTCGACATAGAAGGAATAGGAAAGGGCCATATAGAACAATTTTAAAACGTATCAGCCGGCCCGGTCTACGAATCTATTCCAACTCTCAACGAATTCCTAGGATTTTAGGAGGAATGGGGATTGTTATTCTTTCTACTTCTCGAGGTATAATGACAGACCGAGAAGCTCGGCTAGAAGGAATCGGAGGAGAAATTTTGTGTTATATATGGTGATCTTTCTGATATCTGAATTGAATTGGTAACTTCCTATATTGCGAAAAAAAAAAAAAGAGGAAGGACTGGTTGCCTAATATCACTCCTCCTCCATTAGTTGATACTTCAAGGGGGTTACCTGAAATGAAAGAACAAAAATGGATTCATGAAGGTTTAATTACTGAATCACTTCCCAATGGCATGTTCCGGGTTCGCTTAGATAATGAAGATCTGATTCTAGGTTATGTTTCAGGAAGGATCCGACGTAGTTTTATACGGATACTACCAGGAGATAAAGTCAAAATAGAAGTAAGTCGTTATGATTCAACAAGGGGACGTATAATTTATAGACTCCGCAATAAAGATTCGAACGATTAGGTGTATTTTTTTCGACATTATTTTCGTGGGGATACAACTCGAGGTTCAAAATTCCAAGAGACTTATTTTCTTCCAAGGAGTAGATTCGGAATTAAGGTAAGGAATGACAAATATGAAAATAAGGGCCTCTGTTCGTAAAATTTGTGAAAAATGTCGACTGATTCGCCGTCGGGGACGAATTATAGTAATTTGTTCCAACCCGAGACATAAACAGAGACAAGGATAATCCTTCGAAAAAGGACCCAACGTACAAATAAAATGAAGGATCTGTTTTAACCTGAAATGGATATATCCGTATATCTCTGACTCATATTGATGAGATGATAAAAGATGGCAAAACCTATACCAAGAGTTGGTTCACGTAGGAATGGACGTATTAGTTCACGTAAGACTGGACGTAGAATACCAAAAGGAGTTATTCATGTTCAAGCAAGTTTCAACAATACCATTGTAACAGTTACAGATGTACGGGGTCGGGTGGTTTCTTGGTCCTCCGCCGGTACTTGTGGATTCAGGGGCACAAGAAGAGGGACACCGTTTGCTGCCC
>JAJJMC010015056.1:10000-14893 GCA_023531435.1 Papaver californicum
AGCTCCCAGATAAGATAAAGAAAGGACAAGAATCAAAGAAAAAAAGGTGATTCAAATCAAGATTTCTCCAGTACCTTATGTTATGTTAAATCACAAAAAGAAAATAGAGTCGAAAGAAACCGGAGCAATGTTGTCTCAGACTACCTGTCTCCTTGTAGTTGGATCTCCAAGTTTTTGGAATGCTCCAAATTCCACTTGAGAATCCAAATCTGGGTCAATACCAGCAAAAACATCTCTGAACAAAGTTCTAGCACCATGCCAGATGTGTCCGAAAAAGAAGAGCAAAGCAAATGAGGCATGCCCAAAAGTGAACCAACCCCTTGGACTGCTACGAAAAACACCATCGGATTTCAAAGTAGCACGATCTAATTCAAAAATCTCGCCCAATTGAGCACGTCTAGCATATTTTTTCACGGTAGCAGGATCGCTATAACTGACTCCATTCAGTTCACCGCCATAGAACTCAACAGTTACACCTACCTGTTCGACACTATACTTGGATTCTGCCCTTCGAAAAGGAACATCGGCTCTCACAATTCCGTCTCCGTCTACCAAAACTACTGGAAATGTTTCAAAAAAAGTAGGCATGCGACGTACAAAAAGCTCATGGCCTTCCTTATCTCTAAAGATAGGATGTCCTAACCACCCAACGGCTATTCCATCCCCGCTGTCCATTGAACCCGCTCGGAATAATCCCCCTTTGGCTGGATTATTACCAATGTAATCATAAAAAGCCAATTTTTCGGGAATTTTAGACCAAGCTTCTGATACACTCTGATTTTCGGCTAGCCCAGCGCTAACCCTGCGATATATTTCTTGCTGGAAATATCCTTGGTCCCATTGATAACGAGTAGGACCAAATAATTCGATCGGGGTTGTTGCTGAACCATACCACATAGTTCCAGCAACAACGAAAGCTGCAAAAAAGACAGCAGCGATACTACTGGAAAGGACAGTTTCAATATTACCCATACGTAATCCTTTGTATAGACGTTGAGGCGGGCGGACACTAAGATGGAAGAGGCCCGCTAATATGCCTAAGGTACCTGCTGCAATATGATGAGAGGCTATTCCTCCCGGAACAAAAGGATCAAAACCTTCTACACCCCACGCAGGATTTACAGATTGTACTTTTCCAGTCAGTCCATAAGGATCGGACACCCATATTCCAGGACCATACAAGCCTGTTACATGAAATGCGCCAAACCCAAAGCAAGCGACCCCTGATAGAAATAAATGAATTCCAAAGATCTTGGGCAAATCCAAAGAAGGTTTTCCTGTACGTTCATCACAGAAAATTTCTAGATCCCAATATACCCAATGCCAGATAGCTGCCAAGAAGCACAAGCCAGAAAACAAAATATGTGCCCCGGCCACACCTTCGTAACTCCAAATACCCGGATTCGTTATAGTCCCTCCTGTGATACTCCAACCACCCCAGGAATTCGTTATTCCTAAACGAGTCATGAAAGGTATAACGAACATACCTTGTCTCCACATTGGATCAAGAACTGGGTCAGAGGGATCAAAAACAGCTAATTCGTATAGAGCCATCGAACCGGCCCAACCAGAAACTAGAGCTGTATGCATTATATGGACAGAAAGTAACCGGCCGGGATCATTCAATACAACGGTATGAACACGATACCAAGGCAAACCCATGGAAATACCCCTTTATCAAAGAAAAATAGATACTATGTTACTTTATCGCATTGGAAAAGACTCTGCTTATGCTATGGACTTCTCCTTTTCAATGGATTATCTCGGAGCAAGGGTGCATTTATATTGCATTCCGTTGGTAATAACAGAAAAATTCTGTTCGTAGGAACAAAGAGAAGCAAATCTATTCTATACCCGATAAGTACCAATACGCAATGGGGGGATGGGTCCCATTTTAGATGAGTGAATTAGAGATGCTTGTTCATCATTTGAACATCGCAGCTCATTCATAATAATTTTTTTTATTCATTCCATCTTCTTCGATGAACTTTACAATCTATGGATAAAACCCGAAAACATAAATATTATGAAAAAAAGAAAACCCGTTGTTACGTTTCCACATCAAAGTGAAATTTTAGTACTTAAAAACCTTTTTCTTTCATTTAATGCCTATTGGTGTTCCAAAAGTACCTTTTCGGATTCCTGGAGAGGAAGATTCGGTTTGGGTTGACGTATAGTGCGACTTGTCAGACATATTGGGTCATATGGGATTTCCCCGTTTTCTCCCCCGATCGAGATATCCTCTGTTTCACCCAAGAAAGATTGATTGAACCATCAATAATTTGAAGCGTGAAGTGCAATTAGAGCAATTTATTTGGGGGATCAATATGCATTTTTCAATTAGAAGAATTTATGGTTGGCTTGGTTGGACCAAAAAAATGAAGTATCCAGGCTCCGTTCAAAAAAACCCAATCGGTAAAATATGTATGATTACCTTTTGTATCATAAAGAATTCCTATATTATACCAGCGACCTCAAACCGCCAATCAATCGACGGAGTGAGTCATCATACTTTTCCAGTGATTGGCGGAAGCGGAAGACATAAAATGAATAAAAAAAGTATTAGCAAACAAAAGAAGCGGTATTGGGATCATTTGTCCTATATGTGCAAATAGAGGTCGGGTAAATCTTTCCCCGGAGTAGAGCATAAACCTAAACGAATTGAAGAGGCCCATTCCGGAACAAGAAAATGACATCGTAATCGGAATTGGATTTCGATGAAACAATATATCAATGAGGGTAAATTTAGTGAGCTCTTTTTAGGGGTAAGTGAGTCAAAACCCTGCTCTGCTTTCTTGAAAAATAGAAGACTAAAGGCCCTTCATTCATTAGGAGTTAGAAAAATCCTCCTATGAAAAAAGGGGAAAATAAAGAGGGCTGGAATCGACACATTGATTCTTTTTTTTTGAACCGTATGCATCTAAAGGTGCGTGTACGGTCCCTAAGGGATACAATTTTGTCCTAATCAACCGACTTCATCGAGAAAGAATACTTTTTTTAGGCCAACAAGTCGATAGCGAGATCGCAAATCAACTTATGGGTCTCATGATATATCTCACTATAGAGGATGATACAAAAGATGTTTATTTGTTTATAAACTCCCCCGGTGGGTGGGTAACACCCGGAATAGCTATGTATGATACTATGCAATTTGTGCAACCAGATGTACATACAATATGCATGGGATTAGCCGCTTCAATGGGGTCTTTCGTCCTGGTCGGAGGAGAAATTACCAAACGTCTAGCATTCCCTCACGCTTGGCGCCAATGAGTTTTTTATTTGAGAGAAAAAAGAAGACTATGCCTTCGCCAGATAAAATATGAAAAATAAAGTAATAATAGCATGGCACTTCGAGTTCGATATGAGCAAACCATCATTGTTCTTTTATAACATGAGATTCCGTATCGAGAGAGTAGTATGAGACAAAAGGAATTTCTGATTTGATTTTATCTATCGGGGTTCGATTTCAGCGTCACAAACTTTTTTGTTTTCACATCACACATCAGAGGGCTCTTTCCTATATTTCTGTTACGAAATAGTATTAAAATGAAAAAACATACACAAGATTATCCTTTCCCTATTTGATCGGATCAAAAAGAAACTTTGGGATTGCTGAATTACAGACGAGATAAATATATAAAGCAACGGAACCATCATAGTATTTTTTAACTCTCCCGAAAGAAAGGGTGGTAAATGGATTATTTACCGATCTGGGTTTGATAGATCCTCCACTTTAGGTAAAAGTAGATTCCATTCTAGAGCCGTATGCAATGCGCAAAAAATGCCTGTACGGTTCTTCAATTCGATTTTTTCTTGTCTCTTTCTATCATTGAGACAGAGGAAGCATTCATTATGTTATATCATCAGGGTAATGATCCACCAACCTGCTAGCTCTTTTTACGAGGCACAAACAGGAGAATTTGTCCTGGAAGCGGAAGAACTGCTGAAACTTCGCGAAACCCTCACAAGGGTTTATGTACAAAGAACGGGCAATCCATTATGGGTTGTATCCGAAGACATGGAAAGGGACGTTTTTATGTCAGCAACAGAAGCCCAAGCTCATGGAATTGTTGATCTTGTAGCGGTCGAAAATACCGGGGACTTCACGTAAATCTGTGATTCCATTCCGTTTCGAACCATAATTGACTGAGCTATGTTATTTCCTATTTTATTTTCTTACCGAGGTTAAAAGTGGTAGTGGGAAAATATTCAATGAAACGAGAGGAATTCATAATCATCCGGTTAGGATCGATCTAAACCAGCCCATTCTGTATACGATCCAGCATGCCAACTATTAAACAACTTATTAGAAATACAAGACAGCCAATCAGAAATGTCACAAAATCCCCCGCCCTTCGGGGATGTCCTCAGCGTCGAGGAACATGTACTAGGGTGTATGTGCGACTCGTTCAGATCATGAACTGGAACAAAAGAAAGGAGATTTTTTTGACAGTATCAATGATCGGTACCAATGAATAGGAATGGAAAAACCCCATATCACTATCGAAAAAAGGACCTCTATTGTGTATGAAATTTATGGTTTCCTTTGGTATAAATCCAATCATCTCAACTGGAGATGAGAAGCAACTCCCCATTGGTAGCAAATGGTTATCCATTAAGCGGGGGAATGGAATGGTATTTTAGAAGCAGAAAGATTATGCTCCCATTCTTGCAAAAACGGACTAACAGGGTCAGCTACCTAACCAACCTTCATAATGAAATGCCGTTACTGTATGGGTAGATCTAGTTGTGAAAAGACCTATTACTGGATAATTCATGGGTAGAGCCAAAGAGTGTGAACTGTACAAGTTACTAAATAGGTAAGAGGCTCCGGTGTATAGAAAGGACCTCACCGTTTAAACCGTAACCATAGAAACGATGGAACCCACAATT
>JAJJMC010015056.1:14993-25883 GCA_023531435.1 Papaver californicum
GGGGGAAAGAATGACTGAAAGAAAAGAAATCAATTAGTTATTCATCAAAGTTTCATTTGATTCAATGACCAGAATTAAACGAGGATATATAGCTCGGAGACGTAGAACAAAAATGCGTTTATTTGCATCAACCTTTCGAGGGGCGCATTCAAGACTTACTCGAACTATGACTCAACAGAAAATGAGAGCTTTAGTTTCGGCTCATCGGGATAGGGGCAGGCAAAAGAGAGATTTTCGTCGTTTGTGGATCACTCGTATAAATGCAGTAATTCGTGAGAATAGGATATCTTATAGTTATAGTCGATTAATACATGATCTGCGCAAGGGGCAGTTACTTCTTAATCGTAAAATACTTGCACAAATAGCTATATCAAATAGGAATTGTCTTTACATGATTTCCAACGAGATCATTAAATAAGGGGATTGTAAGGAATCCACCAGAATGATCTAAACGGAGTTCCCCGGAGAATGAACTCCGGGAGGGTAGGGTATAAATTACTATAATAAAGTAGTAAAAAGAAATTAACACGTTTCCATAATAATAATTAAGGACTTTCTCTTTTTCTTCCCCAATTCTTTTTTTCTTATGACATGACAATACAATCTAGATTCTCGAATTTTTGAACAAAACACCAACCAGAGTTGGGGTTCGGGTTGGAATTTTTATTCAATTGAGGCATGGGCGGCCTATTTATTTCTGGTTCTAGGACCAGTAGTTCTAGGGGTCGACTCGGTTCTCTCAAATTGTTTCTCATTATTAAGAAAAGGTAACGAAGATAAAATACGGGCTTGTTTTATAGCAATAGTAATTAATCGTTGTTGTTTCAAGGTTAATCTATTCACTCGTCTAGATAATATTTTTCCTTGTTCACTAATAAATCGACTAATTAAACTCATGTTTCTATAATCAATTCGATCCCCCGATCCAATTGGGGGCAAACGCCTACGAAAAGATCGCTTGGATTTAAGAAAAGGTCGCTTGGGTTTTTCCATTGTTTATTCCTTATCCCGAAAATCCTATTTCTGAATTCGAATTCTTTTTTGATCCGACTGAAATAGGATTTGATTTGTTTCTATATATTATATGTAATTTATTCTTGTTACTTCGAAGGGTAGCACACACACCCTCTACCTCTGGTTCGGTCTATTTCTTTATCTCCCCATGAATTGTATGTTTGCAACAATAGGGACAGAATTTTCTCAATTCCAATCGACTAGGCGTATTGTGTCGATTCTTTTGAGTAATATATCTGGAAACGCCCGATGATTCCTTATTAACACGGTTTCGTATACAACTGGTACATTCCAAAATAACTCTGACTCTAACATCTTTACCCTTGCCCATGAACCTCCCTTGAATTTTGGATTTACCCAACTCTTTGATTTTCGACCCGAAATCAAATTTCAAAAGATTTTGTTGCAATCAATAGAGTAATATAAAGAATAAGTAATACAACAATTTATAACTATCAATTATTTTGAATCCTAGTACATACAGTATTTCATTTAAATATCTTGTATGATTTCTTTAGTTTCCCTAGATCCCATTTATTTCTATTTTCTTAGGCCCTTTGAGTCTAACCCAAGTTTCACTGAGATTGAATCCACTTTTGTTTTTTCCTTTTCTGTCCTTCTATATTTTGAAAATAGGAAAAAAGAATAAAACAAAGAGAGGAAGAAGGATTAGTCACAGATAATTTATTATCTCACTAATCTTCTTCATCCCTTCCCATGTCAATAACTAGAATGAAAAAAACGGGAATGTCAACGCATCTGGGAATAAATGATTAATCTCTATCAATAGCCCTGCTAAAGACCCAAACCATAGAGTACTTAGCACAGGTGCCACAGAGAGATATGTTTTTATATCTCGCATTGCAAACTCTCCTTCTTTATTGTAATACATATATGATCAGATGCATATGTGGTTAAGGATCACTTGTATTAGTAAGTGAAATCCCTAACAAAAATAGATATATACAACGACCCGGTAGATAAGATTTCCCTTTCCTTAAAACAGAAAAAGACGCCCCCCTCTTCCTGAGTATTACCGACAAATATTCATTTCTCTATCCGACGGATTTCATATGTAAATAATTCTTTTATTATATGTTATATGAGACCAAAAAGAACAAATTGCAAGCGAAATTTTTTATTATAGGGGGGAAATAATGATGTGGAAAACAAGACAGGGATTCTCTACAATGACACTGTATACCAATTGAAAGGGATGTAGCGCAGCTTGGTAGCGCGTTTGTTTTGGGTACAAAATGTCACGGGTTCAAATCCTGTCATCCCTACCTATTACTTTTCCCGTGGACAGTAATTGAGATCGATCCTAATTGTACATACATTATGATACTATAGACATACAAAGTATATTAGGCCTACAAAGATAATACTTTTTTATGGTCTTATCTATTGTGATAAGAAGGCGCTCTTAGTTCAGTTCGGTAGAACGTGGGTCTCCAAAACCCGATGTCGTAGGTTCAAATCCTACAGAGCGTGATTCTGTTCTCGAATTACAATGAAATAACTCCACCAACTTAAACAGCAACCTTAATTTGGCCTCCTTGAATTAAAAAAGGAGGAGGTCAATCAAAAACGAGATGTTACTTAATCAAAGGTCCAACTGATCACCGCGTCTGTATTGTAAATATGCAGTTACGAATAATCCAGCCAAAGTAATAGGAATTAGACCTAACACGATTCCAAATAGTAAAACTTCAATCATTTCGGTTTGTTTGAAAGAGGAAAAAGAGAGGTAATATCTATTCTTAAATATAAATCCGAAGCAATAATGAATCTCAATGATCAAGAATTGACAATTGACGCGGGAAGTCACTATAGAATACCTAGAATCTCACAGAAAAAGGTTTTTTTATTAATTGTTCATTCAATTCATTTCAAATAAGTCGTATCTTGCTCAGACCAATAAAAAGAGCGGGAGTTATAGTTGAAGCCGCCAGTAGAAAACCGAAATAACTAGTTAGAGTAGGCATAAAGGAGCTAAATAAGATACGGTCTTTTTATACATATGGTGATAAAACATTTACCTAAGTTTACATAAAAAAAAAAACTGACAAAATCTGCTCCAATGAAAAGTTTTTGATTCATCAATCATTATAGACGGCACTAACAAAGATAGGGTGACAGAAGTAGAAAAAAGATTGATCTAGTGATCCATCATCTCTAACATCTACCGATTCCGTTATTTTGAATCAACAGATTCGTTGAGCAACTATTGAGTCAAGTAAAAAGAAAAAACTTTGTAGTGGAATTTCATTCATTTCATAAAGTAAACTCTTTTTTAATCACTATGGAATCAAATAGAAAATCTTTTCTATTTTGATCATTTCTTTTTCAATTGTATATAATCAAGTTTCCTTTTTGGAGCAAAGGACCTTATCACAACACCTTTAACCTCATAAAAAAAGTCGTAGGCTCTTTAATTGTACATAATATCTCACAAATGCTAAGAAAAAAGTATCGCACGATCGCTGGACGAAATAAAAGCTTTATTTCGGGACAACTCAATTCTAAAACTAGTCATTCTATTATCTTTTCCTTTTAGGTTCTACATGCCGCCTTTCCATATTAGGGAATCCCTCTCTTGTATCTAGGTCAAGAAGGAAAAGAACCTTTGGCTGTAATACGACAATGGTTGCATCACGAATATTGATTGATTCTTCCTTTTTTTCTTTGGTCAAATACTATCTACTCCTATTATTGTACTACTAATCCATTCCTTGAACTCAAAGGATCCGAAGAAAAACCCGTTATATACAACCAAGAAAAGAGGTTTCTAGATTTCGTATCTAATAGAATTGTGTGAATATGATAACATCTTTCATTAATTATTAGAACCCAACCCGGCGAACTCAAGCTTTACCAGATCTTCAGTTTCTAGCCCAAAGCGAGTAATGAAAAGAACCCTATACTACTACAGTACAGAAATTTTGGGTTGAATAGCACATCATCCTTATATATAAGGAACAAAAAAGGAAGAAAGAGTTTATGTAACACTTCTTTTGGATACTGATTTAAATTGCGTTGCTGTGTCAGAAGAAGGGTAGCTATACTGATTCGGTATACTCTAAAGACGCCTTCGGTACACTATTGACGATCTAACAAAGATTAAGGATCCGTGGGTTTCCACTTACTGATCCCATCTTTCACGGAATCGATCCCCTTTGACTGTACAAGAATATGTGGAGCTCAGCATGTCTGGAAGCACGGGAGAACGCGCTTTTGGTGATATTATTACCAGTATTCGATACTGGGTCATTCATAGCATTACTATACCTTCCCTATTCATTGCGGGTTGGTTATTCGTCAGCACGGGTTTAGCTTACGATGTGTTTGGAAGCCCTCGGCCAAACGAGTATTTTACAGAGAGTCGACAAGGAATTCCATTAATAACTGGCCGTTTTGATCCTTTGGCACAACTCGATGAATTTAGTAGATCCTTTTAGGAGGCCCCAATGACTATAGATCGAACCTATCCAATTTTTACAGTGCGATGGTTAGCTATTCACGGACTAGCTGTACCTACCGTTTCTTTTTTGGGGTCAATATCAGCAATGCAGTTCATCCAACGATAAACCTAACCCGAATTGAATTATAGAGCTATGACACAATCAAACCCGAACGAACAAAATGTTGAATTGAATCGTACCAGTCTTTACTGGGGGTTATTACTCATTTTTGTACTTGCTGTTTTATTTTCCAATTATTTCTTCAATTAAGAAAAAGGGAGAGAATAGTGCGAATTCTCTATATCCCACTCGGAAGGATCTCATCTCAAAATTATCCATGGCTGTTTATGTCTCTAGCATGACCACTTGATGAAATGTGGAGGGAAGTGGGGTAAATGGCCGATACTACTGGAAGGATTCCTCTTTGGTTGATAGGTACTGTAGCCGGTATTCCTGTGATCGGTTCAATAGGTGTTTTCTTTTACGGTTCATATTCCGGGTTGGGCTCATCCCTGTAATAATAATATGAACTGAGTTGTAGACAGGAAAAAGTAAGAGCTCAACGGGACCTTACCCCTTTTGTTTAATTCGAGGGGTAAGGTCCCGTTGAGCTCTTACTTTTTCAACGAAATTTTTTTTCATTCCATAAAAAAAGTTTGCAGATAATCCAGTTAATACAAGCACACTATTCTATTCGTAAAAAAAAAGTGGGCCTTTTGCTCCGATGTTTCAAATAGCTCTTTTTTAAGATGATGCTTGCTTTTGGAGAATTAACTCTATTGATTGGATTCATAATACCTGTTCCTACATAGTAGGTATTCGTCCGAAATCGAAAAAAAGGGCGGGAATTAATCTATTTTCTGAATGACATACATAATGTGGATTCCTGTATATGAGACATCATCCAAAGAATTTCTATACTAATAGAAGCTTACTCCATTTATTTTATTATCTCATCAAAGTTTTCCTTTTTTTTTTTAGTTCATCGAAGAAGTTCGAGTTACTCAACGAGCGAATCCACCCCCCTTTTTTATTGTCCACTACTTTTTATAAATCCAAAGAGGCGAGGTTCCGATAAACCTAAAAAAAGGGAATAGTACTTTTTAGGCGTAAGGGGATTAAGAATCATTATTCTTTTGACACAAGAAAAGAAAATTTCACCCTTTTCTTGTGTCGAAGATTAGAAAGAGAAAAAATCCCTCCTATAATAGGTTGTTCCTTTCATTTATTCCTTGCTTTATATTCTCCTACCACTTATGTCGATTATCTACTCCTATTCGAATTTGATTCCCTTTTTCTATATAGAATAGGATACTTTTGATTTCATGTATTTCGTGGCATTTCAAATTTGACAATAGTGAGATAGTAACGCCACTCCTTTTTGGATTGAAAAAGGGAGTTGGATTCACGTCAAATAACGCGTTCTTCACAATATAATACTAGTCTATTACTAGCAGTAAAAGTCAAAGCTAAGTACTTTCCAATATCTTGTATAAAAACAAACAGTAGCAACAAAGCAAGTAAACTAAATCCTATTTTTAACCATACATAATTACATCGATCAAGAAGAATTTGGTTTTTATGAACTTTATGTTAATAAATCCGTGGACCTAAAAATTCATTTCAGACAATTGAACCTTCTCGAATTGTTTCTTTTTCAAAACCAAAAATATTTGTGCCAGAATAACAGATGCCAAGAAGAACAAAAGGCCTTGGACACGTGATGGATCTTGAAGTACTATTTCTGCGTCTCCCTGACCAAATCCACCCACGTTGGGATTACTTGTTAGTGGTTGATCAAGCTTGATAGATTCGCCTTCTGACACAAGAAGTTCCGGTCCTCGAGGTATAATATCGACCACTTGGTGACCGTCTGACGTATCTGCTATGCTTATTTCATATCCCCCTTTTTCTTTACGTACAATTTTACTTACTATACCTGCTGATGTAGCATTATAGACTGTATTGTTACTCTTACTCCCATCGGGATAAATCTGACCCCTACCTCTGTTCCCACCTACATATATAGGATATTTTAAGAAGTGAACGTCTTTGTTAATAGCGGGGTCTGGGGAAAGAATTGGAAAGGTGATTTCACTATATTTCTGACCTGGAACAGGACCTATCACAAGAATATTTTTTTTTGTGGGACGATAACTCTGAAAAGAAAGATTGCCCATCTTTTCTTTCATTTCGGGAGAAATACGATCGGGGGGGGCTAATTCGAATCCCTCAGGCAAAATAAGAACAGCCCCTACATTCAAAGCCCCCTTTTTCCCATTAGCAAGAACCTGTTTCAGTTGCATATCATAAGGGATTCTTACAACTGCTTCAAATACAGTATCAGGAAGTATCGCTTGTGGAACCTCAATATCCACAGGCTTATTAGCTAAATGGCAATTGGCACAGACAATACGCCCAGTCGCCTCTCGTGGATTTTCATAACCTTGCTGCGCAAAAATGGGATATGCATATGAAGTAGATGGCCAAGTTATTACATATAGCATGATCGATACAGAAATGGATCGAGCCATCTGCTCCTTTATCCGAGAAAAGATATTTCTTTTTTGCATGGTCCAATCGTTGATCCCGAGAATTTCTACAATAAATTAGGTAGGTTACTAGTATAGTTCCCTATCCACGATTCTGCTATTGTAATGGAATAATTTTACTGGAATGGAATACAGGAAGAATCTCTGGGATGGGTATAAATAGAAAAGGTAAGTAAGATTTGGAATGCTTTGTTTATGTATGTACAAACAAAGTAACAAACATTATGATTTGATTAATATCGGTGAATCAGCCTTTAGTCATTCATTGAATGATAAATCACTACAAGTGACGGAGATACGCGATTTAAATAACGGAAAATCCAATATTTTAAAAGTGTATCTAGAATTACTGGGAAAGTGGAAACAAGACCAGATATAATTTGATCATTATGATAAAATCCAAAATCCTTGGAGATAGAGCCAATCATTAGTTCCCAACCATGAGGCGAATGGAATCCGATACATAAATCAGTTAATAAAAGAATAGAAAAAGCTTTTATTGTGTCACTTAAGTTATAGAGGAATTCTTTCACCCAAGAATTAAGAACGAGAAGTTCTTCATTACCTAGAATAGAATAACCACTTAGAATAGCGAAACAGATTATATTTGTCGAGAAGTGCAAAATGCTATGAATATGACCCTCATTGTGCATCTTGACCAATTGTAGCGTTTCCTTGTGGATTTCTATACGTAGTTTTTGTATATGTGTCTCCGGGTACTCCTTTATCATTTCGTCCAAAAAGAAAAGTTCTTCTAATTCTATGAATTTTTCTAGAAGATTCTTTTCTTTAATATCAGTCAAAAACATTTCGGATTGCCTAGTATTCCACCAATTTGTAACCCAGGATTCCATATTTTTATTAAATGAGAGAGAAACCCACCAGGGTAAAAATATAATAGATGCAAGATATGTGAGGGTAGTGAATGTTTTCTTTTGTGGCATTTTTAATCTGTAAATTACTAATGAAACTACCTCTTTCGTCGACTCTATCCGATCGAATATTTCTATGAAGCATGAGTTCGATAACAAGGTATCGAACCTATGGATCTACGCCTCCTTTTTTTTTTAGTTAGTCCTTGGATCAAGAAAGAACATAGAAATAAGAGTAAGGGTTTGCTTCGCTTCGAATGAAGAAAAAAGTTTCCGGGTCTTTCAATTAGTCAAATTAGAAACATTAGTCAAATTAGAAACAATTGCATCTTTTCGATTAATGTCCGAAAGAGCCGCCTTTGTTAGATCAATTATTGCGAAGGGCTACCTACAGCCCAGGAATAATGGAGGGAAATTTTGAAAAATATTGAGATAATGGTGAAATCAAAAATGAGTGGCAAAACCTGAGAAAGTTTGGATATTTATAGTTATTAAGGGATCTAATCATTGATGATCAAGCAGGAAAAAGGCGTAGAAAAAGAAAAATCGCTTGACAAAAAAAAAGAGGAGTTATTTACAATATAGAATCCATCTGTATCTAACGTAACAATTCAAAATAGTAGACCCCCAAAAAAGAAAAATTATAGTCTGAAAGAATTGCGTTTTTTTTGTTTCCACAAAAAAAGTTTCGTTTTCTGTTTATTCCATATACATCCACTTTTGCTCGAATGAACGTTCTGAAAAAACTTAAGTTAAGTTCTATAAAATGAAGATTCATTAGTTCTGTTTCTTTCCCCATGCTAACAAAACATTAATTCTTCGCAGTTCATTTCAAAATACTTCAATTGGTACGCGCAAGAAATAGGCCAATTCCGCCGCTTTTTGTTCAATTTCTCGTGGAGTCAGGTTCTCATCAGTACGAGTCAAGGGAATGGCTCCCTGACCTCTGATTTCCATATAAAGGACACGACGCGGAAAAAGACCCTCTTTAATTTCGATTCTAATCGACTGGACATCTCTCATAAGGAATCGAAGGAAGATACGACGATTTATTCCAGGAAATCCCCAACGAAAAATACACACTATTCCTTCTTTTCGATCGAATCGGTCATAACCACTACCTACATTCCACGAAATTGTGCACCACAAATAGGAGCTAATGAACAGACCCGCGATCCCATAGAAAGACATAACGATGCCTTGTGGAAAAAAGAGGATTTCCTGAGACGGGAATAAGGATATTAGATTCCTACCAAGATAACTAGAAGTTCCAACCAATAAGAACCCTAGTGAACCTAAAAGAAGGATACAGGCCCAGCAGAAATTACTTGTTTTTCGAGACCCCGTTATAAGTTCTATCCATATACGTTCTGAGCGCCAGTTCATACTAGATCAAGTTGCATTTTTTTGGAATTGAGAGAATAACCCAAATGAATTTTACTTTACTTTTTTTGTTCCCGAAGTAACTCTCATCAACTAGCACTATTACGATGTGAACCATTAGAAATAATTCATCAAATTGGTTAGATATAAAAGCGTCTGCTTCATAGGGATCTAGACAATCTTATTTTTTTGAACATGAAGAAATAAAGAAGCCATTGCAATTGCCGGGAAAACTAGGCCCACTAAAGGCACAAAAATAGAGGGTAAATCAAAAGTTGTCATAGAATGGATACCTCGATTTAAAATTTGTACCTGTTATAAAGATATCTTATGATAAGTATATCTATTTATTATAAGTATAGAATAATAAGTGCAAGGAATGTAGAACTAAATATGAGTTCTCACGGGAGATATTGAAATAGGCACGATTTCAATTCTATTATTTTATATATTTGAATTTTTCTATATCTATAATACGTAAGAGGATAAGATGAAATTCTTTTTCTTCATAAAATTTTGCCAAAACAAAAGAAGAATGCATTCTTTTATCCTGTTGATCGAAACTTCCTGATTACTAATCATGAATATAGCACCAATTATAGGTATAAAATACAGCTCTAGAGGAAAAATTTTAAAGTAAGTATCCGAAACTTTTGATTCTTCTTACAATATAAATGGATCTTATGCCCGTAATGAAAACGAACTCTTCTTTTTTTTCTTTACCGATAACTAAAAAACTTCTTTTCCGCAAATAAAAAAACGGAATTGAATGCTCTACTTGATTGAATTTTGATTTAAGGGAAAGAAACCGTGAAGCTGAAATAACTCATTCAGAACACTTTTTAAAGGATTACGTGGTACGATTGAGTCCAATAAGCCCTTGTGGAATAAATACTCAGCCGCCTGGGAACCATCAGGTACTGTCTTATTCAATGTTTGTTCAATTACTCTTTTACCCGCAAATGCAATGTAGGCATTAGGCTCGGCAATAATGATATCTCCCAACATACCAAAACTTGCAGTCACCCCACCGGTTGTAGGAGATGTAAGGATTGATACATAGAATAACTTTTTATTTGATTGATAATTATATGAAGCGGAAGATATTTTAGCCATTTGCATCAAGCTCAAACTTCCTTCTTGCATGCGCGCTCCTCCCGAAGCACAAACTATAATAAGAGGGAGAGCTTTACGAGTCGCATGCTCGATCAAACGGGTAATTTTCTCGCCTACTACGGATCCCATACTGCCCCCCATGAACTGAAAATCCATAACCCCAATAGCTATGGGAATACCATTTAGTTGACCTATGCCTGTTTGAATAGCCTCGGTTAACCCTGTTTTTCTTTGATAAGAATCGATACGATCTTTATAAGGTTCCTCTTCTGAATGAAATTCAATGGGGTCGATAGAAACCATGTCTTCATTCATAGGATCCCAAGTGCCCGGATCAACCGAAAGCTCGATTCTATCTGAACTGCTCATTTTCAAATGATATCCGCATTGTTCACAAACATTTAGTTTTGACTTAAAAAATTTCTTATAATTTAACCCATAACAACTTTCGCATTGAACCCACAAATGTCTGTATTTTTTATTTATATC
>JAJJMC010015058.1:0-19473 GCA_023531435.1 Papaver californicum
AAGTAATAGGAGATAGAAATATATACAAGTATCACAGCTAACTTGATGAAGACGACAAAATTTCCTCCATGATTCAACCAATATGATTCCACCGAAACCCTAAATAGCTGCATAAGCACCAATCCGAAGTTTCAGTACTGAGGTCTTGAAAGGAGAAGTTTAAATGTGGTAATAGAAGTTTAAGTGCATCAGTTGCATATAATGAGTAAGTATCGATTGCATGTACAGAAACATATAAGACGACAACAATTAAGGCAACAACTGCACAATTTCAAATTTGCAATTCGAACAAGGTTCAAAAGCATATTCTGACCAAATTGTTAGGAGTTATAGCAAGCAAAACATAAAGCTACAAACTGTGGTACCAAAACCTATTGCAGAATAGAGGTACGATAACCAAACAGGTGTATCTGTCAAAGAATTACAACGGTCTAGTTAATGTAAAGCAAATGTAAATGTCTACCTGACTTTTGTTGTTTGCAAAGAGTTCCTCAAACATAGATCTATCTTTATCATTCAATCTGATCCTGAACTGTAGAGCGTGCCTCAAGTTCTTACCAGTGACCTGAATAAGTACCATCTTCAACACTTCCTCAGCTATATTCAGAAATTGTATAGGATGCTCATCTGATGATGCAAACTACATTTACATATACCTAGTCATTAAAACTTACATACAACATTGAAGGTGGCCAAGTAAATAAATGCAATTCGATACTGATGCAAAATAACCACCTGAATGAGGTCCAGCGCAGTAAACCTTGTCTGACAACGAGATGAATAGCTTCTTAGGCGAATAGGTACATGTGGCAGCACATGTTGGTTTATTCATACTATTCATTCTAGGGCAATAGAACTTCCCTAGATATCCCTGTTCATGAAAACATATGATTTCTTTTAAGCAGTATTATCTCTTCAGCCACAGAAAGGGAACAAAAGTGAAACCTGAATGTTGAGACAAACAAAAAGGACACTCCTGAATATTGTAATTGCAAGTTGATCCTCTAGGTTAGACGATCTAACCTTTACATAAGTTAAGATGTTGAATGGAAAAACAAATGAAACTTACACAGATTTCGACCCAGCCTCCAACAGCCTAATAGTACGATTAAACGTTCCCTGCAAATGACAACAAAAGCAGTCAATTAGACACATCTAGTAATAATAAGAAAGCAAGATACAAATTTGGAAAGAAGTAATAGAAAGCTAGTGGAAGAAGACTAACCTGGTTACTTATCCAGATTTGCTTTGTAATCATTTTTCCTTCCAACCACGATCTGTTTTAATTCAACAACACAAAGATTCAAGTTAATTCTACTGTTCCTTACAGTAAACCTATTCAACTCTAAAAAAACACCATCCAATGAAGATGTCCAGTGCAACACCTTCAAGTTAATAGTTTTTTCTCATCTAGCAAGTCAATCTCATGTGACAATCACTTACTATCTATCACTTTTCCTGGTCACTATAAGAGTGTATTACTAGAAAAGCAGAAAACCAATTACAGCAAATGATTAAACTACCAATCATTTAAAAACAGACTGACTAGCAGAGTAGGATATACAAAAAAGAAACAGATACATCTGATATGGTATTTTGACTAAATCAATTTCATTACAAGAGCTTCTCAGATATACACACTATTACTGCGACTAGTTCTGCCATGTTTTGCGCGCATGTCAATGGCATATCAGAAGATAAAGTAAATTAGCAGAAGAAACAGAAGATGCAAATATTCCCAGATAATACGGAACTTAGCAACTTCGCACAATCGGAGGTGCTTGCAATAGCTTTTGAGCACCCTCATGTTATATTCTTTCTGCTTGCTACAAATTAATTGAATGCAGGGAGAGAAAGTAATGAGTACCACATTGAGCTGGCGGATACAACACCGCTGACTCCCACCTCATGTAGTCCCAAGGTTTGGTACCAGGAGATGTAAATGGCAGTTGTTGGTGATAATACCCATCAACTTGCTCCCCTCTGTCGAGGGTTCTAACATAATGCTCATAAGATTGCTGATAAAAACTGTCAATTTCTCTTGCATCACCATCATCAAGTTGCCTCTTTCTGTATATCATTCAATGATTGTAAATCCTCCATAGATGCTATCGGAAAGCCCTCAATGTAACTTCAGACTCTCTATGAAAAGGCACAAACCAATTAGCAAGCTAATAAAATTATCCTGAAACAGTACCTAGGGCTAACTTCAGATTACAGCATCACCACCTCAATTAGCATTAACACTAACAATTGAAATTCTAGTTCGGTAAAAACAAATTAAAACCATTAGAAATCATAAACCCAATTGAAACTTTACTTTGAGAACCCATAAACCCTAGAAACCAGTGAAACAATTTTAAATTTTTTTATCAAAACCCTAAATCCGTAGTCATAAATAAACTTGATGATCATGAATCAAATAAATCATACAAAAACAAGTTTCACCCATCAATCACAAAGACAACACGCAAATCTGATAAATCTGGAGAAAAAAATCAAAAACAATATCTGATTATTACCTCCTCTGTTAAAAAATTCTGAGTCTTAGATAGAGAGAGAAAGAAATCGTGAGAAGATGATGTTATTGATGGTGCTGATGATGATGGTGGTGATTCTCCAAAGAGAAGATGATGCTGTTGATGATTCTCGAAAGAAAATCAAAAGAAAGTGTGAAGGGGGGGAGGGGGGAGAGAAGCAGAAGAAAGTGAGAAGGGGAAGGCGAAAGAGAAGTAGATGAAAGGGGAGGCATATTCTTGGTATCTAGGGTTTTAAAAAACCAAGGTCACACGCACATGTGGGAGTTAGGGGTGGAATAATCTCTTAGTTTCAAAACTATTTCAGTTGACTGGGCGGAAAAATACTCTAAAGTGTTCCCAGCCACACATAGGAGTCGCACGCGTGAAATCTCCGCCGTTGCTAATAGCAACAGGAAAAAGCAGTTACGAATTTAGCAGCGTCCCATTGCTGTTCCTAGAGTTCAGCAACTATTTTTCTTGTTGCTAATTAGCAACGGCACTATTTCTGTTGCTAGTTTAGGTTGCTAAATGCTGAATTTGGTGTAGTGTTAGATCGATAATAAATCTTATTAACCGAACTTTTTAATCCCAAAATGGAAACAAAATGGCCGGTCAGCAATAAAAAATTTTGGCAGCCGAACATTACTCTGTTTTTGGCAATAGCGGAACTTTGTGATTCTTGAACGAACTTTATGTTCGGTTAATTCGATGAATACCATTCATAGCCAAACATTTACATTTGTTTATCCACATTAAAATTTTTTTGAACAAAAAAGTTTATTTAGGCTCCAAAAGAAGGTAAAGGCAATGTAAAAGAAAAGGAAAAGGATGATATTCTTTCTCGTCCTCTTTTCAATTTACGAAAAGAAGTTACTGAGGAAAAATATATCAAATGATGTTGGATGATCCGGATTTTGTAGAAATGATGAACGATCCTGACCATGAATGGAACAGTGTTGATAATCCCCTCAACTACGTTGAAGTTCCATCTTAGGATGAAGGATCAGAGGCAGAAATGATTCGAATGATGAAGGCGGATCCTGATTTTGATCTGAGACCCCTTTTCAAGAAAAAAGACTCTTCATGCGTAAATCCATACTACAACGAAGCTGGTGAATATATAGGTCCAGTTGAGGAAGATGAAGTTGTTGATGAGCCTAAGGAGAAGGAGAAGAAGAAGAAGCGAGTAAAAGTTGTTGATACTAGGACCAAGTCGAGACTAACAAGGAGTGGAAGAATTTCATGAGATCATTGAGATTGATCACTTTGAATATCTATGCTCCATTTTCTTTCGTTTTTCTCGGATATTTTAATTATTTTGAATAAGTTCTCTAAACAATATATAGTAAGTGATGAACCTGTTATGTTATTTTGTTGTTGGGTTTTATTTTATGTTTAAATAGTATTATGAAGTTACATGTGTAAATTTTTGATTAGAAAATTCTTTTAGGGACTTAACCGAACAACTGGTTCGGTTAAGAAACCAAGTATTCGGTTGGCATTGTTTAAGTTCTTGTAAAAACAGAGAAATATTCGGTTCCTAAAAGGATTTGAATTCCTAGCCGAATTTTAATTTTTCATTTGAATTAAAAAGTTCGGCTAGGCATAGCAAATTTTGACATAACCGAACTTATAGGTTATAGAGAAATTATATCGTTTTTTAAAATAATTGGTCCGTTGGGGCCTCTCTCTATATAGATGTTGCACTCTCTAACTCAATTTTCACCAACTTTTCTCTTCTTAACTTTAATTTTTGACACCAATGCTCTCTCTTCCTCAAATTTTTTACATTTCTA
Organism: Papaver californicum; assembly: GCA_023531435.1. Classification (NCBI taxonomy): domain Eukaryota; kingdom Viridiplantae; phylum Streptophyta; class Magnoliopsida; order Ranunculales; family Papaveraceae; genus Papaver; species Papaver californicum. The sequence goes on from JAJJMC010015058.1 coordinate 4,316, forward strand.
GTAAAAGATGGAACCATTCACCGTTCAGGACGATGTAATGCTTGTTAAAGCTTTCATTCCGGCTTACCTGAAAGGCCTCATGAACGTTATTCGATGTTTTAGAAGAGATTCAAAGAATTTTATTTCGAATTAGATGGGAATCCTAAAAACCGTAAATGGTTAGAATTAGCTGAAAGATTTGAAATTATATAATATACGCTACGAGACTACATTAGAATTCTTTGTTGGGTAAAGAGATATCATCGCAGGGCTACTCCAGAAGAGAAAGTGAGTATTTGAAAACGTTTATCTTGTGAATGGAGTATTATTGGTTTTGCATACTAACTTGTCAATTCTTTCATTTTTAGAGTTCTATAGTTCAAACCCTTTGTGGAATACGTCATGGTGGAACAACATTCGAGCACGAGATATGTTATATGTATTTGAAGACATATGCCCCGAGATTTCTTAGACAACTAGAAGCCAAATGGATGTAAAGAGTTCTCTGTGGAGACTAATAGTTTTAGCTACTAGATACTTAAGGGGATGTAATGATATGTAAGGGGATGTAGTGTGGGTTAGTTATGTAATGCGTTAGTTATGTAATAGTCTCAGCCAAACTTTTTTAGTTTCCACACTTTTTGAAAAATATAGGCATTAGGAACATGTACTCTATATATACCCAGCTACTAGTTCACGTTTAAAATCACATCTTCACTTAGAAATGACAGTCACTAATGCTAGCTTTATTCTATATGAAGATTTATCTCTTTGCACAAACTATGTGTTTTTTTCCAAAGAAGGGTGAAGAACGATGTCAAAATAGTTTAGTTAGTATGAGTTATTTGGGGAGAATTCTTGAAATCTTCCACACTGAAATAGGTAATCCCTCGTAACATGGAGTTTCCCACGTTATTTTGTAGATTTCAAGCTATAAGAAAACAAGTCAAAGAGTTTATAGCTTTAATTCGGGTTATCAATCGATATCGACTTAGGGGTGAAACCAATGTTTATGTTGTAGTGCGAGATCGAGAGGAATGGAGAAGATGGAAAGGAAAGAATTTTGAATATGAAGTCATTATGATATCTTCGTAAGTTTCTCATAACACGTATGGGGTGTTGAAGATGCTAAAAATGTAATCGATTTATAAATTTGTGTGTTAGTATAAATATTAGTTTCTAGCCTTGTAATTTAGTGGTACTAGCATCTTTAACACAAAAAAATTGAAACTCTTGTGTAGTTCGGCTAGGGAGAAGAAGTTCGGCTAAGGTTTGTACAATCCAGAGTAATGTTCGGCTAGGGAGTAAAATACCAAACCTAGCCGAACTTCTGACACCAAAAAATGTGAAACTCTTGTGTAATGTTCGGCTAGGGAGAAGAAGTTCGGATAAGGATTGCACAATCCAGAGTAATGTTCGTCTAGGGAGTAAAATATCAAACCTAGCCGAACTTCTGACACCAAAAATCCCTGGTGAAATCATAAATGTTCGGCTGCCTGCAATAAATAATTTCTAACCGAACTTCTGGCTCAAAAAAACCCCTGGTAAATTAAAGAGAATTCGGCTACCTAGAATATTCTTTATCTAACTGAACTTCTGACACAAACTGAACTTGAAATTTTTAGAAGTTCGACTAGATTTGAAATTATTATTACTAGCCGAACATTACTCTGGATTGTGCAGTTCTTAGCCGAACATCTCTTTCCTAGCCGAACACTAGTTCGTTAAGGTCTCTATTCTTTCTAGGTAGCCGAATCTTTTACCAAAAATAAACACAATTTCAACAAAAATATTCTTTTATTCAAAATATATGATCTTCAAAGCACATTTAGTTCAATTCAATGTCTCATTCACTCAATTACAATTGGTTGGGAATTATCTTTTTCCTGAGACATTCTAAAAGCTCCACATATCTATATTTGTCTCATACAAATTATACCAACTCTTCATATTGTCGGTATTAAATCCTTCCCAATCGGAAGTTTGGCACAAATGAGGAATTGGACATTCGGGTTTTAAACGGATACCGATAAAGTGGTTGCCTCCAACCAATACAATGAACACTCTTCGATGCATTTGGACACCTTTCTTTGATTTTAAAGTGAATGTAGCACTATAATCTTTTGAGAAATAGTGAACCACACAATTGAATGCGTCAGCGATTAAGTGCCCACAAATCGGCATAGTCATCCAATGATCCTGTATAATAGGATTGCCCCCGTGTAAACGACTTTAATAATTTATAAACTCCAAGTTCACCCCACTATCCAACCTCCAATCATTATCTTGTAAAATACGGGTTTCTCCCTGTTTGCGGAGAAAAACGAATTGAAGGGTAGCATAGGAAAAGTGGGATGAGTAGGTGATAATTCGTCAATCCTTAAACATTCGTATTATTGAAGTACTTTGTTTATATTTGAGAGACCAATCTGTACAATCCTGGTCTAAACCAAGCAATGGCCGTTCCAGTCTTGCTTCAGTCATAAAATGAGAAGGAGAGGGTTGGTCTTAGTGAAGGAAGCGAGACAAGGTTGAGTTCAGAGTATCAGACTCTGTAGGATGTAATAGGTGTGAATTTTTATGAACAATGCTTTGTATGAGAAGGTTGAGTGATCGATTTGTTCTACATAGACTTGTCTCAGAGTTCGACTTAGAGTTCTTGTTCAATTCAGACTTGTTTAGTCCTCCTTTTTTGTTCAATAGATTGAGAATTTATTTATATCCTAGCTATTGTAACCACCTGACCTCTTCTCTGGAAGAAAGTGTCAATAGTTGAGTAGTAGAGAAGTGGTGAAGGTGGAGAAGGTGCTGACAACTGCATTCCACTTCAATTGAGGTTGAATGGACGGTTTCTCAACTTACCACTCCTTTACTCAACTGCTGATCGAACTTTCCAAAATTTCTCTTTTAGTGGGTGCATTGCTACACCACGTGCTTTAGACCACCAGACCAAAACCCTAATTAGTATCCCCCATTTGTGACATTTGATGTCTCGTGTAATATTGTAGTATTAAGCACTACTGATGTTAACTCAATTGAGACCTACTCAATGGGTCTGTTGACTAAAGACTTGTCTTGCTTGACTAGCTGATGAGTCTGTCTTGCTTGACTAGACTGATGAGCCTGTCTCACTTGACTAGACTGATGAGTCTAGCAGACTAGAAATATGTCTTGCTTGACTAGCTAATGAGTCTAGCAGACTAGAAATAAATATGTATTTATTTGGGTGTTGTGGAGCAGTATCTCCATCTTAGTCGATTTTGCATTGACATGTTTATTTTGTAAAAAACAAGTGTATGTTGCTGAGCATGAAAAATTATATGTGAGGCCTCATACGAAGATATATGTGAGAGGCCTAGCATAAGTTAGGATTTTGAAGCTTGTCAAAACCCTAATTTGCCAAGTCAAGATATCCACGTGAAGAGGGAAGAGTGCCAAATTGAGATATTCACGTGAAGGAAGAGGTAAGAGCGCTAAACTTTTGTCCAGAAGCAAGAGTCTCACGTTTTTCTCTTTGCACTCAGCCTCACACGTTGAGGGTAAAAGAGTAAAATGTTAATTTTTGACAGCAAGACACTCACATTTTAAACAAGAAGCAAGATGTTGATATTTTACTCTTTGTACTCAGCCTCACACGCTAAGAGTAAAAGAGTAAAATGCCAATTTTTAACAAGAATCAAGTCATGTGAGTTTGGCTTCTGAATGAAGACATACGAGTTTTGCCTCAATAGTAGTCACGCAAGCTTAGCTTCTTAGCTAAGACGCACATGTTGGAAGTAAGAGAGGTAGAGACGTCCCCTCTTCAAAAATTAGGGTTTGAAAGTGTTTGGCCAGAAGGCAAAAAATTCACGTTTTACTCTTGTGCTCAGCCTCACATGTTGAGGGTAAAATAGTAAAAACACCAAACCTTTAGAGAGAAGCATGACGCCATGCTTGCTCTTTGAGTGAAGGCATGAAAGCCTTATCTTAGAAGCGAGACGCACAAGCAAGCAAGGGAAAGGCGCGTTTGAAAGTTAGGTTTTCAAAATTAGGGTTTGGAAGTACTTTTTGACACGCTTATAAGTGTTGTGAATCTGATTTCCCTAATTAGGGTTTGAAACACTAATTAGGGTTTGAAAGTACTTTTGACACGTTTAAAGTGTTGCAAATCTTATTTTTAAGCATTTTAAAAACCCTAAATTGAATTTTTTTCACTCACTCGCATTGGTTGTCTCTTTTAAGCAAAGGATTAATGTGACTGAGGTGAGATTTTTAGCTAGCATAAGCTATGAAATTGTGTGTCATAATTTTGACTTTGAATTTAAGCATAGTTTTGGTACTTTAATCAAATAAATCCCCACATGAAATTATATATGTGTTTTAGTAGGTTAATATTTCCCAATTGAGCATGAATATTAACAAGGGTAATTTTTGGGAATTCAGCCATGGAATATAGCACCAAAATAATATTCAAATTGCTCTATACTAGTGGGCAATCCATCTAGGAGCTTGAGATTTTATGTAAAAATCATAAAACATCTGGGAATATTGTAGTAAGCGCCAGTGTTGTTCTGATGATTTTTTAAAGTAATGAATACTGATTAAATTCATCAATTTAATCGTATGTGTTGCCCATACATGGAGAGAGGGGACAGGGATAAGCGCTTGAGAGAGGGAAGGGATAAACGCCTACTCAAGAATTCTTTTTTAGAATTTTAAAGTTTAGTATTTCTCAGACCCGAGTCTTCAGAGATAATTTATTATTTTATCCTTGCCAAAAACCCGCCATATATACTCTCATAATGTCGTCAACAACTTTTCCTTATATAAGTGATTTCACAACTATTGTATTCCTTGGCACGGTACTAAAACAACACTAGTTGTCCAACCACAACGTTAAAACCACAATTATCATTGCAGGCACATCGTCGGTGGATATAATGTACTCATGAATGATTTGAGTTAGTTCCTCCAAGTACGTTATATCAACAAATGTTCGCTTTAGTATCACGTCTCGAATAGGTGGTTCATTTGGTGGAAATGGAAATATCGGACCTCTTTTCTTCATATCACGTTCACTTGGTTCGGCTTTTTTCTCACTACTCCGACCACGTTTGTTTGATTCTTCGGTGTATATTTCCGCAGTGTACTCGTGACCCGAAGGATCTCTATGACTAGTGTGTATGTCACCATGCTTCTTAGCCACAATCTTGGCATACTTCCTCGCTTGTTTCCTTGTTTCTTTGGTGCTTGGCTTACCTTTGGGGTAGCCCTTTTTTGGTTCGTAAACATTCTCCGAGGTGTGTGGATAAAGGATTATCCTCATGTCATCCCAAAAGATTTTTCGTTGGATTTTGTTCATGTTGCGGTACATCTCGAATACGGTTCTCCCTAATTCGGTATCCCCAAACCTTCTCCGGGCTCTTCCGTGGGAGGTTTGAAGATCAATATCGTCTAAGGGAATCACACCATGCTCATAGTTGACTATAATATGGTGACAAGGTAATCCCATCGACTCCTTCATCTTACAAACGCACAACTCGTCCGGCTTGATCACAATCCTTAATCAAATTTACTTCTACCATCAACTTCTTAATACACGCATCTTGGGAAACGGAAGAATCAGCTCATTTCTTAACCTTGAAGGTAAGTCTCTTTTGGAACTTCTTTTTGATCTTATCCATGTTGCGAGTGAAGTAATTTTCCATAGCATCAAACATGGTCACAAAATTATCAACATATACAAAAAGATTCTTTTTCAACCGGTGGTGAGCCGACTCTGCCAAACTCGTCGCTTGATTGCCCAATTATTTTTTTTGTTGTTAAAAACATAAACAATCTCTCTTTGTGCGGTTCCAATCATTGCTTCATCAAATACGATATTATATCCGGGTACTCGGGCTATTCCAATGCCTGATAAACGTCATAATATTTAGATTGTAACCATCGTTCGTGAGAGACCAAGTCAATGAGTCTCATTCATCGGAGAAATAAGCCCATTTGGCTTCTTTTGATTCATATTGTTCATCAAATTCCTCCTTCGCTTTGGCTTGTTTGTCTTCCGGTAGCTTATTTATCTCATCATAACCTATTTTCTTTGGTGGTAGAATTTGAGACTTGCACCTATGTATCACATTACACTATATGTGGAAGATACATAAAAGATTATGCTCTGACGGAAAGACTACCTTTATTGCATTCATTAATGCGAACTCCGAGAATATTATTACCTTGAAAGATTGACCTCACTTGTTGAAGCGCCCAAGTGTAACTAGGTTCCCGTTCATCCTTCAAGAAACAAAACCACACTAAACGGTGACTTGGTTGATGTATGCCCAACAACGTTCAACAATGGCATCTCGTACTTATTAGTCTTGTAAGTGCAATCCATTATAAGAACTTGGTAAAAGCGGTGCGCCAACTGAACATACATCGGATGCGCAATAAAGAGATGTGTTATTTCTCCATCCGGACCTAATTGCTTTTGAACGGCGTAGTTTTTCTGTTGTGCCATATAGAACAATTGTTGCATTACCTTATTATCTCTTCATTCCTTCTTTTTTAACATCTCGTTTGTATTGTAAATGGTGGACAAAAATGAGAGGTTATCCTTGTTATCTTGTTTAATGATGCAGAGCATAATAATCGGTGGAATACGCATTTTCCTCATCTTAGCTAGTTTCTCCATTTCAAGAGGGGAGAGAGCCTTGCAGCGGTTGAATGTCCTTCAAGATGTTCAGGACGTTTGTGGTTATGTCTACCTTCCGCAAATTTGAATAGAACCTATTTCCCTAATTCTTTGTTGAAACTAAACACAAGCTTGAACGGGCAATTGGTTTTCTTTGAGATAGTTACATTCTTCCACCCGGTCTTTCCGATATACACATAACCCTTCTTCTTGTGGCTTTTGGGAATACGACTTCTCTTACAAACCATTTCAAAGTGGGTTTTGCTAGATTTTTCATTCAAAACCAATACACACATATCTCGTTTTGCATGTTGTCTAGCCCAACTTTTTGCTTCATCGGGATTATCCCATTTCTACATATACCAAAACACAAAGTTACAAAACTTGATAATTTTCTTTGAAACATTTAAGTACACATAAATTGGTAACCTACCAAGTCATTCGCATAAGCATGCGATATGTCATCGTACATAATATCAACAGAAGTAGGTTGATCATCCATAGGTACATGCTCCAATTGGATCTACAAAATATATGATAATGTGATGTTACGACAAAAAAAATACTACAAAGTTCGGCTAAGAATAATTTCCTATATCTAACCGAACAATATAGTTTGGCTAGGTCGACATAACCTATATGAACCGACCTTTATTGCCCTATACTGCCGAACTTTGTACTTAAAAGTTCCCCCTAGTTTATACCTAAGAGTTCGGTTAAGAAAAATTTGGGCTCGTACTAGACGAACAATACGCTGGTTCAGCCAAAACTAGCCGAAAATTACAAGTTCTTCAGTTAAGTAGCCGAACTTAATCCAAGCCTCCATTAACATAGAGTTCGGCTACCTGTGTTCTTCAATGTTCTAGCCGAACTTATAACGAGCTTGCAGAATTTAAGCTATAAAATTTGATATTTTCACCAAATTTAAGCTAATCCAAGCAACAAAAACACATTAACAAGTATACCTAAACATCAAAAGCTTTATTAATCTTTTCATATTTTCATTATGATTCTCATTTTTGTCTCGTAAAACCTTCATTTTGAGATTGAGATTGCGTTTGGGGAATAAAACATTCACCATCTAACAAACCATCCATCACTGGATCGTTGTGAAGATTAACAAATACTTTGTTTACTCTACAATTTAAAGGCTCCAATTCCTCTGAGCTTTCACTAGAATCACTCATTTTGAATTTAAGAATCACCAAACCTAGGTTTCAAATTTTTTTCCCACAAAACTCAAACTCTTCTTCTCCTTCTACTTCTCTCTCTCAATAATTCTAATTCTCTAACACAATAATATTTTATCTCCTAAAACTAACAATTAACTAAGTTAACTAACTCTAATTATTACCTCCTAATTAAGTGAGGGTATTTTTTCCATTATAAAAATTATATGGATACGGGAGGCCAGGAATTACTTTCTAATAACCTTAGCAAAATAGGGGGATGGTCCCCTCAAATTCTGAGGGGTCCCCAAAAAATCGTGCCATGAACGACTAGATACCATTGGCCCGCATTTAGTAGGCCTTAGTTGGTCTACTTTAAATGTTTTCGGTCTATTTTAGAGTTGTTTTCGCGTTATACACTTGTATGCATGTGTTTCCACATCGAATATATCAATGACATCACATGCATATATCCCATCGCAAATTTCAGTATAAAATGTATTAATAATTCTCGCACGTTTCACTGGATTTGGAACAAATGCAAGAAATAATGAGTCTAATTTATTTATTTTTGATCAGTCAAAGAGGAAATTGATTGAAAAAATAAATACTAAGAGAGATACCTCAACCCAATGAATACAACCGAAAAAAAAAGGACCAATGGGGTATCTACAACACAGGGACGGACCCAGGATTCAACCTTGGGCAGGGCTTGATTGTCACTAATTTGGAGGTAGCCGAAAGACGCGGCAATTTTTTTGAAACGAATATCGTAGTTAGTTTTGGTTCACAAATAGAATACTAGGTAAATGGAGTAAAAACTAGAACGAACAAAATTAATAACAAAAATGAAGAAGGAAAGAAATTTGTAGTTTAAAGAAGAAAGATGAAAAATAATTGTGTTGAGAAGAAGGGAGTTTTTTGCTTTCAAGTAAGAATTTACATTAAGTGGACTAAAAATATACATATTAGAATCTACCTTAACTCATTATAATTGGACTTTGAAAACAGAATTATATAAGTGAGTTAAAATTATATTAACTGGGCTGGAATGCTTGATATGAGTAGACTAAAACAAAAATTTCACAAATTTTCTATACTAAAATAATATTGGGCCAGAAACAGGGAAGGGAAATAGCCTAGGTTAGCTTTTTGCTAGGCCCGTCCTTGTTGCAACCCAAAACAGAAACCAGTAGCGGAACTAGAAATCTTACATGGGAGGGGCTTGACAAGCTAAATTTGGGTTTGGCCAGTATATAACACCATTTATGGGCAAAATCTAAAACAAGGTCTCGGAAAAGTGTTTTGCGACACCTAGGCGCACAAAGAACTATTTGAGAAGTACGCTTCACAGAATCCGTCATAAAGGAAAATTTGTTTGTATGAGTTGTGGAAATTCAACTGCCCCTTCACCAAAGAGGATATTTTTGAACCAACCAAGAGAAAATAAAAGGGTAAGCCTAGTTTGAAAACGATTAAAAAAGAGAGAAGAAATTAGTGGTGGAGGCTTCAAAATTGGTGGTTTCAAAACAAAGAGATCATTCGACTTTTGAACACATGCAGGCTTTGTATGAGGAGAATGATGTTAAAGGAAAAGGTAGTCCTAGAAACAAACGTAGTCATAGTAAAATGGAAGAAAACGGACCAAGCCGTAGAGATGTAAAAGGAATAGCAGCCGAGCTTCCTTCCCAAGAAAATTCAACATCAACAACCAAAGTTCCCTCCAAATAAATTTAAGAAGAAAATTAATGTGAAACAAAAGGCCCGTGGTTGAAAATGCCCAAATAAATCGATCAGGTGTTGAGAAAAGACGATTCATATAGCAAAAGGATCGATGCAAGCCTATAGAAATCAAAAAGGTAAAATTTATCGACCTACCTACATCATTTATGAAGATTACTTGGAGTATCTTCCGGATATCATTCTGATACATTAAAGCCACTGAGGATATTGATGGAAATAGGAATTGTAGCTACCATGTCGTCGTGGAACAATTTGGACCTTTTAGTGAGGTGAAAGATTACGGTGTGGACCAATGCACCTATTTCACGAAAAAAATGTTAACACACAAACACCGTGATTTTTACAAGTAAAATATGAGAACGGGGACATGAGGAGAACAAGAGATGAAGATAGATGATAATTTTGTTGCATTTGAACGCCGTTTAAACGACAACATTAACTTGACATCGGATTATTGGATGAGCATGTCGATATGTTAGCACTTACTCGCCGAAATATTCTCTTGCGTCGTGCATTATTTCTTACTTGTAATAGTTTGTTCATTCGCACCAACAAGAACAACTTTTTTCGAACAATTTTCTCATAAAAGAGTTAGCTTGGGCACATATGAAGATGTCATTTTATTGCTCTCAAATTACAAGAAAGAAGCCCATGATTATACAAAGAAAAAATTAGAAATGAACCACATAAATTACATGGAGAAAACCGACGTTCCCTGCAATCTGTGTGGCATTCCACCCCGAAGCTCTGTTAAGGTTGTCAAGTCAGAAAGAGAGGGTGGAGGTACCCCACGAGCATTGTGGTATCTGTTTTTGCTCCGGGTTAAGAATGTGTGTTTTCAACAAAGACAAATAACAAACATTAACCATGTTTCCTGAAAGATCGGGGACAGTTATAGTGCCAAAAGTGTGCAACAAGTAAGCTATAGTTGTATGTCTAAGCTTGCTTCGTCCATCACTATCACTCCAGCTTTTTCCTTTTCCTTAAATTTCTCAAATTTTTCCTTAAACAAACCAAATTAATCTTTCTTGTTATAGGAATCGCTTCTCTTACATCATCCTTGTTTCTTATCCTTTACGCCTTAGATTTTTTTCTCGACAGCTATCTCACAATCTTTTGGGATTCAACTGGTCCCCAACCAAGACATTCTTTAGTCGGCATAGAAAGATCTTCAAAAGGAATAATATTATTGAAACCCTCAAACACATATTTCCTGCCACATTATCTGAAAATCATCATCTGGAGTGATAGTCATCTCGTTGAATGGGAGATGAAATATTGTTGTTTCAGGCCATAATTTTTTCCTAAAGCAACACAAGGTAACAAAATCAAATTGCTATTAATCTGCGTAAATTGCAAGAAATAACCCTGAAGCTTATACTAAGATTATTATCGCACTGCTTTCTGTACCCAATATAAATACCAAATTTTTGGCATAGAGATGTTATGACATCAAGATGATAGAACTAAATTGGCAAATAATTATACCGAATTTGACATTTTTCAAATTACTGATTTTTTTTAATTATTTTGTTTTAAAAATTATTGATTTTTTTTTCTTCCAAATAATAATTACTCATTTTACGACTTCACAATTCACATGATACGTCAGACACACTTGAGTCAAATTTTGTGCACACTTTAAAAAGTGTTTTTTGTGGTATTTCATTTTTATTTTAGATCTTATTTCGAAATCAAGTAATGAGGGATGGAATTCTTAAGACAGAAAGCAGTAAAACTAGTCTGTCAAAAAAAATCATTATGGTGAGTTTGTTGCGGAAATCATAATTCCGAGGGATTTATAATTCCATGGGATTACAAATTCTAAGAATCATGTAAATCTCTGGTGTGTTTGGCAACTCAGTAAAAATCCTCTAATTTGTATAAATTCTATATTTGAAGTCCCATATGTCGTTTGTCAGCGGTTAAGAGTTAGAGTGGATTTTCATACCTTAAGGTAAATAAATTATTATCATTACTATTTTTTTTTATTATAATTATAAAGAAATTTATTAATAGAATAAAAGGTCTTTTACAAAAAAACTAATTGGAAGCCTAGCAACAAGTTGGGCTTCAACACCTTTTTGAATAGCTAAACCTTATCTAATGAAAATCTTAATATTAGCATCATGCTTAGCTATGCAGTTTTTCAATCTTAATAAAAAATCTATAATATCAATACCAAGCTCACCCAAGGTAGTAAACGCCAAAGTACCAAAACTATAACCAATCGTTCTACATACATCAAGATATTTACCCCTTTTATGTTCAACGACTTTAAACAAAGCAAGACCCGGTGTAAAAGCTTCTACACCACCCCCAACAATAGGAGAAACCCCCGTTACATCCAAACAAGTATCACGACCGTCCTCCCAATTATGGAAAAGGATGTCTGCTGGTCTGGAATCACTACCATCACGAGATAAGAAACCCAAAGTTGCTTCAACTTTAGTATGCACACCTTCCCTGTAACAAATATCCGCAAAAGTGTCACGGACAAGATCGTGTCGGAACTTGAGTCCAACTTTATTTGCACAATGTAAGGTGTGATCACCATATACAGCCATATCCTTGTTACAACACAAACACTTACTATTTTCTGCAAATAGGGAATGCCCAGTCTATAACAAAGAACTGCACAAAACTGACGTGGTCCAATCTTCTGTCCAAGCCCATCAGCAGGAATATAAAGTAAATAATCTTGAGCATGTTTGGTTTTATTGCACTGCCAAAATACTGAGTCACGCCATGACATATTGAAAAGGGAAGACAAGTATTTCGTCACACCTGTAAAATATTGAACTGCCAGTGAATGCATAAGATGGGGGGCAGTTATGAGCTTGCTAAGTTGTGAAGAATCAATACGACACACTTGAACAAAATGATCAAAAGACCGTTGATATTTTGGATCCTTAACTGGAATGCCTAAATATGTAGAGTTTGTTGATATATTGTGTAAGAGAATCCTCTATAGATGTAGGGTCTGAGAGTAAGAAGCCAAAAAACAATATTGCATAGTTATAAAACATAGAGTGGATACCAAGACCACCATCTCTGATAGGTAGAGACACTAGCCTCTGCTGTAATAAGCCAAAACCTGGTCCATCACCAGTCACTAGTTCCCTCATATAATTGGAAAGATAACTATCAAATATTACTTGAGTTTTTTTCACATAATTAGGAGAAGTAGTATGCATTGTTAATTAGAGTTTACAAACACCTGTACAATTTCAAAGAAGTAGAAACTCACTTTGTGGATCTTTAAGTCTGCGTACTGCTGCCATCAACTGAATGATCTTATATACTCCGTCAAGAACCAATTGACTGCGAAAATTAGCATTCAAACTCACAGGACCACCAAGTAATTTAACTATTATATAAGATCTACCTATACCTGCAGGAAAATACCATCTTGCAGACTCCTTACATCAGTAGAGGGCCAAAACAATTCAGTTTTCTGTATATTGAGACGAAGCCCAACAACTGCACCTTCATTCTTAATAATATGAAAGGCCTTAAAAACCTACATGGAATCTCCTATAATGGTACCATCATCTAGGTACCATGCCTGCAAATCAAGTTGACATTGCTGAGAGATCTTTAAAACAAGGGGATGGAAGGTCAGTGAGAAAACTAAAGGCCCTAAAGGGTCCCCTTGTTGTACACCTTGTGCAGAAGAAAGAGTAGAAGCACCATAATAGAGTTTTGCAGGAGATGCATAACAGAATTCAACCCATTTAGATATATTAGGACATTTAAGGCGCACTTCCCGTAGCATAGCAGACCTGTCCACGAGGTTAAAAGCATTACTGAAATCTACTAGAAGAATATTCATGGAGTTAAGACTACATTTCTCATCCAAAATACGATTCACTGCATATAAAATAGCTTCACCTCCACATGATACACCGACGCCAAATTGGAAATCACTTAAATAACTAGTCATATCCTTACTAACAAGTGATGCATCAACCTTATAAACTAGCCTTCTCCATACAGTACCAACTGCAATAGGTCTAATACCCCCTCCAGGTTTAAGTAAAGGAGTAAGTGGTGCACTAGCAATAAAATACCAAGTTGTAGAGGGAAATTACCAACTAATAGGAGATTAACAATAGTAGTAATAGACACAAGGAGCTCATCTGCCACAGCTGCTGCCGCAGGACCATTGAGGGCATCGAGCAAATGTTGAGCATGAAGACCGTCCCTGCCACATGCCGTACCCTTATAAAAGCTTTTAATTATGTTCAAACCCATTTCATTGCTAGCCGTAGCAGCATCTACTTCAAAGGTTGCAGAAGGCAAAAATGGTGGTGTTGCCGAAGGATGCTTGAGCGGTAAACCAGACAAAGTGGCATCAGTAGAAGGAGCAACACCAATAGCTGTAAGAACACGGATGACAACAATATAAGAGCCATGACTAAGCTTTCGTCTACAAAGCCTCAAATTGATATCATCTTGATTATTGTTCTTAGACAAAACCTTATGTTTAGATAGGAGATCATCATCTACTAGCAAATCCAGAATCAAAGACACACAACCATCAGAATTCCTCCATTTTGTTAAGGCTTGATTAATTGAAGAAACTTGAAGTTTCTTACGCATACCAGATCTTTCTTCTGCACTACTCTTGGGAGTATAATTACTCATAACACATACAGGAAAAAGCAATAGTTTAATCCAAGTAGAAATATCCAAGGCGTTAAGTATAACCGTATCCATAGTTTGTTTGAATGTTCTAGAGAAACTTAGTCCGCATTTGGTGGGTAGTGCTGAATAATATGCAACTGAGCTTGAAAAACTTTATCTAATAACTCAACATCAAGAACTTGAGCAGGAATACTATGTTCATCATTAACAACATGAATACTATGTTCATGATGATCAACAATATCTAGAGGAACAGAAGCACTTACCACTTCAGGTTTTATAACACCATGGATAAGAAAATCCACATCCTCGCCATTAAAAGGAGCAGCAATAGTGTTAGAATTAAAAATGAATTTATTGCTTATTTACAAAAAAAAAAAAAACCAAATATTTTGTTACAAAAATTATCTTGATGGGACCAAAGGGTCACTAGCCTATATTGTGTGTGGAAATAAAAAATCCATTTTTCACTTCATGTGAATGAGAAACCTTTGGTTTGTCCCGCATGGGATAAACCAAGGATGAGGTCTATCTAATTACCACGAAAGTTACTTCTAAGGGAAAAATGTGTGGATTGAATATAGACTAAGGGAATGGGCTAGTGGGCAAATTCACACATGTGCGGTGCTTCGCACCGAAGCACGCACGCGAGCTTGCGTGTGTTTTTTGCGTGTGTTTTGCGTGAGCTGGCGTGAGCCGTCGTATGCTTGGCGTGAGCCGGCGTGTGCCCAGCGTGTGCCTATCAAGAGTTAATGGTTTTATTTTAAATTCATATAATAAATATTAAAACCGTTTCATTATTTATGTGAATTAAAAAAAACGTTTTATTATTTATGTGAATTAATGAGAATTAAATTAAAAGATTTTTCATAAATACAATTTAATTCTCTTCTCTCAAATTTGTCTATAAAAGAAAAAGAATTTTCATTTTCAACTTACCCCAGACGCAG